>CM060969.1:73503370-73753370 GCA_030765045.1 Tenodera sinensis
TGTCCATTTTGACATCAGAGAGAGTCTGGCCAGTAAATACATTCCATTCCTTCACAACAAATATATAATTTTAAAAGGTTAAAATTTAACGTAGATACGTTTGAAATTGTGTTTAACTGCAACAAATATCAAAGCTTTAAAAATAAGAGATCTTTTTATTTACTTTTCTTTTTTGAAGTTATCAAGTTACTGAGGTTATATCAGCCATAGGATTATTAAAAAAATATGCTTACAATTTAATTTAAAAGGTGAGTCAATTAATAACACTAAACACTTACAATTATAATTTTCCAGAATGCATTTCGGAGGTTAACTTTTCTATATAATATAACAACACTGTTTTCAAACTTCTATGAAAGGAAGATAATATGCTTACATTTTGCTGAAACTGCTGAGGATACATTTTATACACCAGGTAAAGAGCAAACATAAGTCTATCACTTTTAAATAAGGATCGACTTATGTGTTGATAAACCAAGTGCTGAAGATTCTTTTGGTGATTCTTTGCTGTTATGTTTGAAGTTTCTTCTTCCTTAAATTGAAAGAAAGGGAGAAAATGTAAAGCTGACAATGAAATAAATATCCGGCATGCACTTCCTACTTAAAAGCATAATTTAAATCTACCAAAGTTTCAAGTTTAGAAAACAAATACTACTCTTATGGCAACGGGAATATCACATAGTACACAAGAATTACAGACAGCTAAAGTGTAGCATCTTGTTTTCTAACTTTCTTACTTAACAGCAGAGTCTGTTGTAAAAGTTACTGCTTAGAAAGTTTGATAATGCACTGAATAATATAAATATGAAAATGACATTAATGCCAAACAACAGAGGAGACCTTTAGTTCTGCCATACTGTTCATAACAATGGATTTTTGCAGCAGTTCATTTTAGCAATGAGTCCACTAAAAGACATAACTGCTATATGTGGGCATTCTAGGTCCTCGTGGGCTTAGGCAAAGCCCTTGGGTATAGGCACAGCCTGCATTTTGACTTAATTTGAAAAATGTTTACTGGGCTCAGGCCTGAAAATAAAAAGCAAGGGGAAAAAAAAAATATATATATATATTTATCATATTTATATTTTAGTTGTCATGTAAATAACTTAAACAGATATATTATTAAAAAACATTAGGGAAAAAAAAAAAATATATATATATATATATTTGTCATATTTATATTTTAGTTGTCATGTAAATATCATAACAGATATATTATTAAAAAACATTAGTTTATTTGTGAAAATAAAAAGAATGAAAACAAAAAGAAAGTTATTACACTTCTTTGGTCTGCAATGTTGAGATGCCTGAAATAGCACATTATTGTAGCATGGACACATCCATTGCGGTAGTCCTAGTAGTAATTATAAATAAATGCTCACTTTAGTCAATTGCACATAATGTTACAATAGCACAGCAGTTGCAAAATCTGCCTCCCTATATACATCCGTACCCAGGACATCTTGGGCAGAGTGTAGTATTATTGTGCTATTCTAATGGTTAACATGCGGCAGATCAAAGGCAGGCGAGATGATGAAGGTATTCAGTGTCACGAAAAGCAACACTGTCACTAAAAGTAACGTCGTGACGTTTTCTCCAAGTAAGTATTCACACTTCATGTGTGGACATTCGTTTCTTAGAAGACCAACATTAAAAGAAAACAATGAGAGAGAGAACACAGGAGATGCAGCAACGCTGTGTTTCGCTCCGTGTGGAGTGAACAACTGTCTGTCATTTGTGATTTCTTTGATTTCAATAACTGAAGTGACATGCTCATTGGTGCAATGTGAAGCTTCAGCAACTTCTGAGAATGAAAAATGCATGTAGTGTGTTACCTGAGAAGCTTCTGATCATTGAAAGTAAAGCATTAGAGTCGCACAATAACAGGGATGGCATGTAAGGCAGTATGTCATCAATATACTGCTTGCTTTATGCAAATTTCAGACTTCAAATTAAGTGGCTTCTCACTTGCTCCCATAGACCTGAGTGCATCCCTTGCCAGGACTCACAGAAGGGAAAAAATCTCCATGCTGCTATTGGAAACTGAACCACAACTACGCAATTAGACCCAGGACAGGTGGTACAGCATAACTTTTTGGCTTGGTTGGCTCATGCAAACCTTTGCTAGGAATAAGAAAAATATGTTGTCCACAGAAGCCCACTGAAAGATTTGTTCTGGAGAATCATAACTGTTTTGCAGCTGTCACACCAAAGCTTCTAGAAAACACATGGTGAGAAGTTGGAATATTGCAAGGATGTTCATCATGTTGCAAGAAATGCACACATAGTGGTTTGTTGATAGTCATTCCAAACCCTACAAGTTCCTCCATCAATTACTGCAAATAGCATTACTAAGTGAGTTATTAAACTTTCTTATTGATTCTAAAGTAAGAACAAATTGTTGTTGTTGTTGTTGTTTTCTAGTGCCTTGCCTCTAGCAATGAAGCCATTAGCATTCGTGCTTTCCAATACTTTTGAACTGTAGTTTCTTTTGATCTTAATGCTTCACAGGTCTTCAAGTGGTCTTCGTTCATTTCTGCTGGATCGTTACACAGGACACATATTGGTGAGGATGAGATACCTATTTATTTTAGGCTGGGACATGCCTCCTGCATTCCATTGTAGAATTCTTAAAGTATTGGAATTGTGATGAAATTTGCCTAAAGATGTCCCCACCCGGAGATCCGATTGGGGGACAGTTTTAACTCCGGAATATTTATCTTTAGGACTCATATTGTCGAAACATTGTCAGCTTTGCATCAAAGAACTTGCAATATTACTAAGATAAGTGAAGTTTTTAGTTTCTAATTTGTTCTTACTTTAGAATCTTGTTGCTTCACTGTTAATAGCTTCAATTTCCTTAATTTTCTTATTGATACTTGTGTTTCAGTATTCTGTATTTCACAAAAGTCACTGTTTGCAACAAATACCTATATTATTTGCAATATTCATATTGCATCATATTTTCCCTTTCTCAGCTAAACAATATTTGGCAATAATATGCCTAACCATTCCATAAAATGACCATTATACTCATAAATTATGAATGTTAAATACAAAATATAAAGGTGTGTACAAAGAAATGCAATATATTACTGTAACAATTATGTTTGTATGTTTATTTCCCCAAAAAGGTAAAGAAAAGTTGAGAGTATGTCAATACTCAAAAAAAGTAAATTAAAAATGCTTATCAATAAAGCATGTAAAACAATATAATTTACTAAACATTGGATTCCCTATAGGCTAATTAATAGACACAGGAAAGAAAGGAAAATGTTTAAACATATACAGATCTAAAAATGCATAATATACAAGATTAAAAAGTATGTAACTGGTCATGCTTGATTATGACATTTAGGAGAGTTCTTAGAGGAAGATAAATTTGAAATGTTAAGAAATCCTACTGTACTTAGTGAATATGTATTAGGAAGGTAACATTAGGATGACAACTGAAAAGTATGTTTTTAATAATAATTATATTAGTAGCATGTAAACGTTAACTTTCCTTTTATTCTGAATTCACATCTGTTGCTAAATGGTATGTCTGCAAAATACTCTGAGCCAATGCAAATAACCATAAACTACAAATAAACAAATAATGAAAATATAATATATGTATACTACTTTCACACTTTATCTTGAACTCTCAGATGTGGTGATGTTGAAGGCAACTGGGTCTTTAATGTCTTTTATGCAGTCATACTATAAATTACTGCACACTTTATCTTGAGCTCTCAGATGCTGGTAGAGGTGGTGGTGTTGTTGAAGAAGGCAATTGGAATTTTCATGTCTTTTAGACATACTTTAAATTATATCATAAAAAGTCATGAGTTGTAGTTTCTGTAATTGTTTTTACCAGGTTAGCCAACAGCTAAAGTAAAAGACTAAATGCATAGATCCTTCTTTTACTATTTACAGGAGTTTGCACAGTCAACATTGGCATTTAATACTTAAATTATTATCTGAGTTGGTTAAACACAAAAGTAAACCTGTATTTATGAGAGAGAAGAGAATAGCAACAGTTAAATATACAAGTGGGAACACTGCAGACCAAGCGGAGTCCTTCCTGACTTGAGCCTTTCATAGCACTGCATTCCAGAGCTCAAGATAAACTGTGAGTAGTATGTATAAAATTAAAACAACTGACTAAATTTGCTGAAAGGATACCTTAGACATTTTTAAAGCTTTCTGGAAGAGATTCATGAATGACTTGATTGAAAACTGGTACATGTTGTTCACTTTGCCCAGGTCAATGATTACAAAGTACAGTGTGCTGGCAAACTCTGCCAGAGGTCGGTATTCATCACATTCTTTATTTAACTGCTCCTGAAGATGTGATGACTCCAGTAGAGAATCATATATTGCTGCACTGCTTGCCTTTGTTTCATTTAGAGATGCAAGTAGTTCCTATGGACAAAATATGCCATTGTAAGTTACAGCCCTGATTTTCCTTTATACATATTTTCTTTGCCCATTTTAGCAGTCTTTCAGTGTTAGAATTTGAGGTGCCAGCAATTCCTTGACATCTGTTGTGTCTATTAAACAATATTTCTTAACATTACATTAATATGGGCTCCTATTAACTTGACTCGAACCTCTTATACCTAATGGGTTCATGTTGTATTATAGGCAGGGTTGCCAACATTTAAAAGTAAAATTATCATACCAGCCACTCAAAATTATAGATTTGGATTAAAAATTATCGTACATCATTAACCAAATGCTACAACAATAAAAATATGAGTATAACACTTATGAAAATGTAATAGTAATGATGTTTATTACTTTCACTTACAAGATTAATGACCTCAACCAGTATTACAACTTTAGCACTTATGTTCCTCGCACTATTCATCTGAAAGTTCATCTTCCTGTTGTTGGGGTAAACCCTAACATCTTCTCAGTGACTTGCAGATTTTCGGATAAACCACATTCTGTCATAAGCTGAGACGACAGAATAAGTTCATTTATCGTATTTGGCGCCAATCTGTTTCTAATTTTGGTTTTTACTAAACCCAGTTTAGAAAAGCTTTCGCAAGAAGCTTCTATGGGGCAATGAAACACAGATTATACGAACGGAATCACTGATAATGCAAAGGCCGCTAGTTTTTTAAATCAGTACTTTCACCAAGGTGACACATGTGTTTAACAGCACTCCAGAAACTGCCAGGTTCAGGCATGTTCTTTATTTCACACGGAATATCACTTATTCCGAGTTTTCTCCATTGATCATCAATTTTCTGAACAGTGCTTCCTTAATTGAGATTACTAGATCTGGGCACACTGGCAACAAGAAGGTAAAGGGAAGAAGGATTAGTATGATATGAAATTGTTACCTTAGAGGGGTGGAGGCAGGCCACGAGGGCAAAAGTGGTGTCATTATTTGTAATTTGTTTCATTTCGCTGGTGTGACAAGCCAGTGAAAATGATATTTCGCTGGTATCGAACCATCATACATTCAAATTATCGTACACCCCCATAATTATTGTAGTACGGGTTGGCAACCATTGTACAAATATTATAATTATCGTATGCCCCATAATTATCGTACAAGTTGGCAACCCTGATTACAGGCAAGGCAAGATGGTGGCAGTTGGTGTGTTATCGCACAGTGCAGTGTTGCCAACTGTCATTCAATAAAAGAAGCTAAACCAGCTTGCCAAAAAGGCTAGATTATATTTTAATACCTACATAAACAGTACAAAACTACATTATTAAAAAAATACGCATGACTCACCCAGCAAAAATAAATGTTGTCTTCCTCATCCTCCTCTGCCTCATTTCTACTGCTGCAGCTGAGATTTTCCTTAGGCTCTTGCATATATGCAGCATTTGTACCAACAAGCTTCAATAATTTGTTTGGCACTTCATATGAAAAACAGCACTTACGTTGATGTCTCAAACCATACCTTACACTCAGAGTGGCGGAAAGTGTATTTGTTTGAAGTCTGTTTCTAAGTTTGCTTTTTACCATGTTTACCTGGCTAAAAATCTGCTCGACTTTCGCATTGGAGTGGGGTAGAGTTAACACGGAAAGTGCTAGTGACACTAACTCTGCAAAAGGATTTTCGTATGCTGCATCCGTATACTTGCTAACTTCTTGCCAGAATTCAGGACTAGATGTCTGATTAGTCCATCTGTTGTAGCTGATGTTCCGCCACTGGTTTTCAATTTGCTCAAAATTTTTTTCAAAACCCAAAGATAACACCAACTTAGTGACAGGTTGTTTAATAGATTTCAAAGTTTCTTCGACACTTAGCATTGACATTTTGCAGAGAGTTTCAAAATTATCTGGAAGCTTTTTTGTAAAACCAACACATCTCTCCCATAAATTGTTCTTTGCATCGTCTGACAACTTGAGGGGGTCAATTTTAGCAGTAGGATTTATTATTCTTCCACTTATGGACCTAACTAAAAGTGCTGAAGAGTCTAACAACTTGCTGGAATCCATACTCTCAGATTAAAAAAGCTTGTTGGTTTTCTGGAGTTCAATCAAAATATAGTAGAGATACACTTTATTGGCTGGATCATTATACATATACATATTGCTCTGCCTTATAGCAATGTGATTTGTAACGGGCTAATTGAAAGTGCAGTGTCAGTTCATGATATTGCTTTATAAATCTACTCACAGCTGGTTCAATGGATATCCACATTTACCTTCGTTACAGTTTATTGTTTATATATTTCCCGGTATTCCAAGCGGCACTGAGTAGAACATGAAAACCATTTATAGGTTTCATGAATAAGGAACTCAATGTTCCTGGGTAGTGTTTCCTTGGAAGTATGGGACAGTGTGAGCTGTAATGAATGACAGACGCAATGCATGAGAATAATTTAATTATTTTCAAATTCTTTTTTCATCTGAACGTAAATGCCATTATTTAATATCATGCTGGCATTGTCTGTACCAAGTCCTTGTACTTTCTTAGGGTCAAGTTTCTAGTCAAGCAAAAGTTGTTTTAAACTTAAAACAATAGAAGTAGCATCACCTTTTTCTAACTCAACAATGCCAAGAAATATAGACACTATTTTGTTCATTTGAGTGCTGTAATAACGCACAGAAATGGCTAATAACTTGGACACTGAAATGTCTGTAGATTAGTCTATAATGACACTGAATTTCTGTTCGCCTATATCTCTCACTAGTAAATCAGTGAAGGGTGGTGAAGGCAGGTACAGCGGTTTTCCAGGATAGATTGTAGAGTTTCAGTAGTTGTTGTTTTGCTGTTTTTCCAAGGTTTTTTATGAACTCTGGATGTATGTGATCTGGTCCAGGAGACTTTTTGTTTTTTACATTATTTATTGCAATGTTCAGTTCTTGCATATTAAAATTTTGAAAAAAGATATTGCACTGAGTGTTAGGATCACATTCTCTTTCTTGTTTCAAATCTTTCTTAAATTCTTTACGTTCCTTTTTATTATTTCTTGTTACTTTATGTGAATTAGCATAATATTTATTGAATGTTTCGGCTATGACTGCATCATTTACTAATATTTTATTGTTGTGTATGATAGGTGTGCTGTTGTTTTCTTTCCTATCCTGGACATTTTTTATGAACTTATGAGCTTTGTTACCATCTGTCCTATAATCCATTTTTTCTAATAAATTATTAAAGTGATTCCTTTTAATATAAACACATATGTTTCTGACCATTATGCTCAGTATGTGAAAGTTAAGGGCTTACACTGCAATAGGCAAGTCAACTATGAAATTAGGACTATTCGAAGCCTGAATGAAATGTGTCTTAATAATTTGGTAGATGTCTTAAAAAGAGAAACCTGGAACTCAATGTATAATATTAAAACAGTAGATGAAAAATGGAATAAGTTTTATAATATTTTTAATTCTCATTTTAATGCATGCTGCCCTTTAAAGACTGAAAAGGTGTATATAAATAACCACAGGCATGTAAAACTCACCACAGAGTGAGTAAAAATGAAATTAAACATTTACATGAACGGCATAAATCTATCTTTAAAACACATTACAATATTATAAAGCAAAACTATCTAAAAGGCTTGGAAGATTTAAAAGCAAATGACTACAAAGAAAAGTTAAGTAAATCAGGGAACGTTAGTAAAACTACGTGGGGTTTTGTAAATGAAGCAAGAAAGAAAAGAAAATAAGAATTTGGAATTCAGTATTGGTCAGTGGCAGCTGGTACCTAAAATAACAGGGGGTTCATTACTTTTAGTGCATTATGTAGTTTACCTTTCTAAATAGTTTGATTTTCTAAATTGCATAAGTATTTTGGTAGCTCTGAAATTACCTTAAACCAGCCTGATGACATTGATGGGGTTGAATCTCCTGTAAAGGTATATTTGTAGAGAAACCCCATCCTCCTTTCCTTTTGCTTGGCGAATCTATAACTCTTGTTGAAATATGAAAGACTGGATCATTTCCTTGTCAGCATGGCAAAAGCACACAGCCATCTTCTCTATGGCACTTCTAAGAAATGTTTTGATCCAGACAAAGTGGAGAAATGTCTCTGCTTCACATGTCATTGGAATAGTAGGTACTAATTTCAACAATTTCATAACATCACCAAAGAGTTCTTGCAGGTTGTTTTCAATTAAAAGCTTTAGAAGGGCTATTGTGCTTTTCATTTCTTCAAAACCATTTCAAGAATAAATGATCTACAGTTTTGTTTTAACTTAGATTTATTTAAAAATGGATAGGACTGCACATCAGAAAGGATTTTTTTCAGGAAATTTATTTTTCAACGAAGGAAAGAAGTGCTAGTCAAGTAAATTAGTGGCCAATAAGTGACTGGAGAATTCAAACCTCTGTTGGCTCTGAAGTATTATTATGTGACATACCTACTTCCTTTGCTGCTACATTCCTCCATTGGCAGTTTGCCCTTATCATTATCAGGAGCCGATACAAATGCGAGTAATTCAAGACACAAACTGTTTGCGTGTCCAACATATGGAACAGAGACTATCAATAAACCCAGGCTGCATCTTGGAAATATCAACTTGTGAAACCGTGCTGCAGCACGATGTGGGATTTAGAAATATTCTGCTTTCCTAAAGCACTCAATCATTTTTTTAATGGCTGTACCTTTATAGACTGTAGCATTATTCATGTGCTCTTTTACAACTGCATCCAAAGCTGAAGTCAAATTTACTATCGCGCTGAATATTCCAGGAATGCTGTATTCTGCAGCTGCATCATTTCCATGTAACTCAAGTTCAAACTCATTGCAGAACTTAATGCAATAAATTATTTTTGAAAGAATATAGTGATTTTTCCTTAGCTTGTCATTGTGTCTTTCTATATTCTGTCTGACTCAGGGGTCTCCATCTAGGGGATATGTGAATGGCGACCACAAGGTACCCAAGCTGAGCAGAACATTACTTCCACTTACTGGTGTTTTGCTCCTCACTGTAGCTTTTCTATCTGACCTTACCCTGGTCATCTCTTGTTCTCTTACGACCCCGATGCTATTAGGGTTCCCGAGGGCTAGGGAGTCTTTATTTTTCCAACCTCTCCATTTCTCTAAAATATTAACTCCTAACATGCTGACCTGTCATGGCATGTAATACGTCCTCTGATTGGTAATCAGAGGATATGATCAGTGAATTTACTTTGATAATCCTCCTGGTCAGGTCGGTGAGACCAGTAAACCAACAACAGGTGTGGTCCTCCAGATATTCTGGGGTTTGTGAGAGAGCGATGTAACTGCCAATACATAAAAATATGGTGCTCTTTAAAAAGCGGTTACTATTACAGCTAAGTCTCTTCAATATTTATGAAATATGACTCGAGGAGTAAAATGTTCTGGAGTTAAAATAGTCCCCCATTCGGATCTCCGGGTGGGGACTACTTCTCGAGAACCAAAACATTATATTAATAGAAGATCTAACATCAGAATTCCACAATGGAACCCAGGTGGTTTCACCCAAACAAAAAGAATAGAACTGAATAATATTGTATTTGACTATAACATAGATATATTTGTCATACAAGAAGCAAATCTAACAAATGATCAACTTAAATACTTCAATTTTGCTGGATTTTTACTACACCTACTACCCAAAAATAGACAGATAAGTAGTGGAATATTAGTTGGAGTCAAAAATGATATTAAATCCTCCTTTCAATTTGTTAAAGAAATGGATAACACAGATAAAGCTGAATTAATAAAGCTAAATTTTTGGGATAACAAAACACATCTTCATTTATACAGTACTTACAATCCTCCCAGGAATGAACCAGATCTCTCACTTATTGAACAATTAAATAAAACAATCATAATTGGGGATTTCAATGTCCATTCCAAAAGATGGGGTTATGAAAAAGTGGATTCTACAGGGCAGATAGTGGAAGAATTTTTGAATATCACAATCTTTGAACTGATTTATGATAAAGAAGATCCCAAAACCTTCATACATTATTCTGGAGTGGGCAGTAACCCAGACCTCTTGTTAGCTACAACAGATATTATTTCAAAAATTAAAAAACAACTTATAGAAGACCCAAGTTCTGGTCACAGGGCAGTAATTGCTGATATAAAACTAGGTAATACAAATAACACTCAAAATCAGACAAATCTGTATTGGAACTTCAAAAAAGGAGATTGGAACAAATATAAAACCGAACTGGAACACAAATTTAAAGAACAAACAAACACACAGCTGCATGACCACGCAGATCATATGAGCAAAAATTTCTGCAAAGTCATCCTAGAAATTGCAAAAAAAACTTATTCCTCATGGAAGAATAAAAAATTTCAAACCCTTTTGGAACCCCCAGTTAGAAGAACTGAAAAAGCAAAGGGATATAGCTAGAAATACAGCTGAACAAACAAAAAACATATCAGATACACAAATATGGCGAACGAAATGTGCCTCACTAAAAAAAGAAATTAATACAGCTACAAAGAATCACTTTAATAATTTCTTAGCAAAAATGGATTATAGGACAGATGGCAACAGAGCCCATAAGTTCATAAAAAATGTCAAGGACAGGAGAGAAAGCAACAGCACACCTATCATACACAACAATAAAATATTAACAAATGATGCAGCCATAGCTGAAGCATTCAATAAATATTATGCTGATTCACATAAAGTAACAAGAAATAATAAAAAGGAACGTAAAGAATTTAAGAAAGATTTGAAATAAGAAAGAGAATGTGATCCTAACACTCAATACAATATCTTTTATCAAAATTTTAATATGCAAGAACTGAACATTGAAATAAATAATCTAAAAAACAAAAAGTCTCCTGGACCAGATCAGATACGTGGGATTTAGAAATATTCTGCTTTCCTAAAGCACTCAATCATTTTTTTAATGGCTGTACCTTTATAGACTGTAGCATTATTCATGTGCTCTTTTACAACTGCATCCAAAGCTGAAGTCAAATTTACTATCGCGCTGAATATTCCAGGAATGCTGTATTCTGCAGCTGCATCATTTCCATGTAACTCAAGTTCAAACTCATTGCAGAACTTAATGCAATAAATTATTTTTGAAAGAATATAGTGATTTTTCCTTAGCTTGTCATTGTGTCTTTCTATATTCTGTCTGACTCAGGGGTCTCCATCTAGGGGATATGTGAATGGCGACCACAAGGTACCCAAGCTGAGCAGAACATTACTTCCACTTACTGGTGTTTTGCTCCTCACTGTAGCTTTTCTATCTGACCTTACCCTGGTCATCTCTTGTTCTCTTACGACCCCGATGCTATTAGGGTTCCCGAGGGCTAGGGAGTCTTTATTTTTCCAACCTCTCCATTTCTCTAAAATATTAACTCCTAACATGCTGACCTGTCATGGCATGTAATACGTCCTCTGATTGGTAATCAGAGGATATGATCAGTGAATTTACTTTGATAATCCTCCTGGTCAGGTTGGTGAGACCCGTAAACCAACAACAGGTGTGGTCCTCCAGATATTCTGGGGTGTGTGAGAGAGCGATGTAACCGCCAATACATAAAAATATGGTACTCTCTAAAAAGCGGTTACTATTACGGCTAAGTCTCTTCAATATTTATGAAATATGACTCGAGGAGTAAAATGTTCTGGAGTTAAAATAGTCCCCCATTCGGATCTCCGGGTGGGGACTACTTCTCGAGAACCAAAACATTATATTAATAGAAGATCTAACATCAGAATTCTACAATAGAACGCAGGTGGTTTCACCCAAACAAAAAGAATAGAACTGAATAATATTGTATTTGACAATAACATAGATATATTTGTCATACAAGAAGCAAATCTAACAAATGATCAACTTAAATACTTCAATTTTGCTGGATTTTTACTACACCTACTACCCAAAAATAGACAGATAAGTAGTGGAATATTAGTTGGAGTCAAAAATGATATTAAATCCTCCTTTCAATTTGTTAAAGAAATGGATAACACAGATAAAGCTGAATTAATAAAGCTAAATTTTTGGGATAACAAAACACATCTTCATTTATACAGTACTTACAATCCTCCCAGGAATGAACCAGATCCCTCACTTATTGAACAATTAAATAAAACAATCATAATTGGGGATTTCAATGTCCATTCCAAAAGATGGGGTTATGAAGAAGTGGAGTCTACAGGGCAGATAGTGGAAGAATTTTTGAATATCACAATCTTTGAACTGATTTATGATAAAGAAGATCCCAAAACCTTCATACATTACTCTGGAGCAGGCAGTAACCCAGACCTCTTGTTAGCTACAACAGATATTATTTCAAAAATTAAAAAACAAGTTATAGAAGACCCAAGTTCAGGTCACAGGGCAGTAATTGCTGATATAAAACTAGGTAATACAAATAACACTCAAAATCAGACAAATCTGTATTGGAACTTCAAAAAAGGAGATTGGAACAAATATAAAACCGAACTGGAACACAAATTTAAAGAACAAACAAACACACAGCTGCATGACCGCGCAGATCATATGAGCAAAAATTTCTGTAAAGTCATCCTAGAAATTGCAAAAAAAAAACTTATTCCTCATGGAAGAATAAAAAATGTCAAACCCTTTTGGAACCCCCAGTTAGAAGAACTGAAAAAGCAAAGGGATATAGCTAGAAATACAGCTGAACAAACAAAAAACATATCAGATACACAAATATGGCGAACGAAATGTGCCTCACTAAAAAAAGAAATTAATACAGCTACAAAGAATCACTTTAATAATTTCTTAGCAAAAATGGATTATAGGACAGATGGCAACAGAGCCCATAAGTTCATAAAAAATGACAAGGACAGGAAAGAAAGCAACAGCACACCTATCATACACAACAATAAAATATTAACAAATGATGCAGCCATAGCTGAAGCATTCAATAAATATTATGCTGATTCACATAAAGTAACAAGAAATAATAAAAAGGAACGTAAAGAATTTAAGAAAGATTTGAAATAAGAAAGAGAATGTGATCCTAACACTCAATACAATATCTTTTATCAAAATTTTAATATGCAAGAACTGAACATTGAAATAAATAATCTAAAAAACAAAAAGTCTCCTGGACCAGATCACATACATCCAAAGTTCATAAAAAACCTTGGAAAAACAGCAAAACATCAACTACTAAAACTATAATCTATCCTGGAACACCACTGTACCTGCCGAATGGCAAAAAGCAATAATTGTCCCACTCTTGAAGAAAGATAAAACAGCATCAGAAATAAAAGAATAAAAGACCAATAGCTCTTACTAGCATAATAGCAAAAGTGATGGAAAGAATGCTGTCAAATAGGTTAAATTGGTTTCTAGAATCACAAAATTTAATTTCCCCATGTCAAGCTGGATTCAGAGAGTTCCACTCTACAAATGAACAAGTCTTACTTCTCGGTCAAGAAATAAAAGACTCCTTCAATAGAAAAGAAGATAACGTATCAGTTTTTATTGATTTCGAAGGTGCATATGATTCTATATGCAGAACAAAACTGCTAAAGAAAGTTAAAAAAATAGGGATACAAGGTCCAATGTTTTCATGGCTATGTCATTTCCTAACACAACACTTTGTTGCTACCAGATTTGGAAGAAATATATCTAAATATAAACAACTGTGGCTTACCACAAGGCGCAGTGCTCAGCACTACACTTTTTAATATATTTTGTATGATCTGCCACAACAAATACAAGAATCAAGTGTTAAGTGTGCACTATTTGCTGATGACTTAGTAATGTGGACTTCAAAACCAAAAATAAAAAGTAAAGAACTAGAAAAAACCATGCAACAATCCTTAAACAACCTACAAAAGTGGACCAAAGAAAATTTAATGACTGTTAATACAACAAAATCAAACTACCAAATCTTTTCACTAAGAAAAAAAACACTAAAAATAAAACTAAATTTTGAGGGTCAACAATTACAAGAAACAAAGGAAGCAAAGTATTTAGGAGTTACATTTGATAGCAATCTTACATGGACCAAACAAATAGAAAATGTAATACAAAGAGCAGAGAGGTGCCTTTCACTGTTAAAACGTCTAACAGGAATGAAGTGGGGATGTTCCAGAGCAACTCTTAACACAATATACAATGTATATATAAAGCCATTATTTACTTACTGCAGCGAAGTTCTTGTAACAGCAAACACAAAAGAAATTCAAATATTTCAAAACCAAAGTCTGAGACTAATTACAGGTGCTATCAAAACCACACCAATAGCAGCTATGGAAATACTAACCAACCAATACCCCATTGAATATGAAATAGAAAAAATAGAAAATGTAATACAAAGAGCAGAGAGGTGCCTTTCACTGTTAAAACGTCTAACAGGAATGAAGTGGGGATGTTCCAGAGCAACTCTTAACACAACATACAATGTATATATAAAGCCATTATTTACTTACTGCAGCGAAGTTCTTGTAACAGCAAGCACAAAAGAAATTCATATCTTTCAAAACCAAAGTCTGAGACTAATTACAGGTGCTATCAAAACCATACCAATACCAGCTATGGAAATAATAACCAACCAATACTCCATTGAATATGAAATAGAAAAAGCGGCTCTTATTCAACACGAAAAGTTGATCAGACTCCCATTCAATACACGGCACAAGAGAAACTTTACACATAAACTAAAGACTCAGGAGAGCTTTCTTTCCAAAATTCAAGACATCAGGAAGAATGTATACCTTTCTGATTCGAAGGAAAACTTCATATCTAAAGTTAATCCGACACAAACATTAGACATTACATATTATTTACACCTGACAGAAGAAGTTAAGAAAAGTGATACTCCAACTAGTGTTCTATAATTATTGACATTAGAGACAATCCATACTAGATTTCCAGAACACGAATGGCTCCATATTTATACTGATGGATCATTGATATCAAACCGAGATGGAGCAGGGGCTGGAGTCACGTGTCACCTCTTTTCCTATTACAAATCTTTAAGTTATGGAACTACAAAATTTGATGGAGAAATCGAAGCAATTCGAATGGCCCTACAAAATCTTTTGTATAGAATTTCTCATTTTCATCAAGCAGTTATTCTCTCAGATTCCAGGGTGGCAATTATAGCAATTACTTCCAAGTTGTCACCAAAAAACCAAACAATTATAGAATGTTGGAAAATCCTTACTGATCTAACAGCACTTCAAAAACACCTAGTCTTCCAATGGATACCAGCTCAGTGTGGACTGAGTGGTAATGAGAAAGCTGATTTTCTTGCAAAAAAGGGTACCGGCAATGTGCAGAAATCTATAGTTAATCTACCATTTTATGCAGCTAAAAGATTAGTCAACTCTGAATTCAAAAAAATTATTGCAAAATATTACTATGAAAAATCAAAGAATAAAAGATGGGAACTACCAAACATTCAAACAGTAATTCCTGAGTATCCTCGAAAAACAGCAGTTGCAACCTTCAGGTTGATTACAGGACATGATTGTCTGGCAAAACATTTAAACATAATTGGGATATATTCTTCACCACTCTGTCCTCTGTGTGATCTTTCAAGAGGAAATGGATCGAGACCACCTTCAAATATGTCTGGCCATTTCTAAAACCCCATCCATCAGTGAAAAATATTGGAGAGCAAGAGGATTAATGATTTCATTGTCAGAAATCCAGCATTAGCTAACAACAACATATTCTGTCTGAAAACTGAGCTAAGCAGTTGCATAATTTCTGTTTTTCCAAGGACTGATAAATCTAAATAAGTATTCTTATGTGAAATATTCTTTGTGCTTTTTAACCTCTTGTTTTAGATGACTTAGATCTGACATGCCAGTGTATGTCCAGCTTGTATATTTACCCTTAGCAAACAGCAAGCACAGAAAACAAAATAGCTTATTTGTGGAAATAAACAGCAAATCCAAGCATTTCTTTTATTTATATTTACATTAAAAGACCTGCAACATGTCTTACCTTGACTTGTTTGCACATGTATTACTTTGAGAGGAGGTATCGGCCTACTGTGCTTCTTTATTTCACACTTCCCTTTCAAGCTTAAAGCTGAGAAATCTGTTTCTAAAGTATATTGAAAGCTATTCATTCTTCTTGGATAATAGCTCTAAGAACAGATGAATAGCAAATAAACACTAAAGCACAAGTAAATAACTGAATACACTGTAATATAGTTAAACAATTGTAGACAATCACTCCATTATTACACTGAAAACACACGTGCTAATTGTTCTGGTTAGGTTGCAATTCATGCATTTCCGCCAGAGTCCAACTTGTAGTTGGAGCTGCTACACCGATCTTGAACATTTAATAACCATCTCTATAGCAAATGGTAAATATCCGGACTGTCTGAAAAAAGTTTAGTATGCCCACTATATAAAAAAGGCAATGAAAACTAACTATAGACCAATTACCTTAACATCGGAGATAGGAAAGCTCTTTGAGAGGTTCTCATTATTTTGATTATTAGATTTTCTGAATAAACATAACCTACTATAATTCTAAATTAAGAACAAATTAGAAACTAAGAACTTCACTTATCTTAGTAATGTTGCGTGTTCTTTTTGCACAAACTGACCTAGAAGATTGTAGCTTTGGTAACGAATTTGTTTGTATAGCTTTGAGAATGAGTTGGAGACAACTTGAAACCCTGGGTCAGTTTGAGCAAAAAGAACATGCAACATCACTAAGATAAGTGAAGTTTAGAGTTTCTAATTTGTTCTTACTTTAGAATCTTGTTGCTTCACTGTTAATAGCTTCAATTTTCCTTATATAACCTACTATAAATTTTCAGCATGGGTTTAGAAAGGAGTGATCAACAGCTACCGCAATTAGTGAATTTATACACACGGTTATTAAGCATCTGGAAAAAAAAACGAAAAAGTAGGTTCACTATTCTTTGATCTCTAAAGCTTTGGACCCTGTAGACCATAATATATTTGGAGGCTTATGGGATAAGAGGCATGGAGGTGAATTATTCAGATCATACCTGGTACACAGACCATCAACATTAGTGTACGATAAAAGAGGAAAATCATTAAGGAAAGTGCAATCAAATTTCAAGCATGTAAAATATGATGTTCTGCAATAGTCGGTGCTGGGACCAGTATTATTTATACTGTATGTAAATGATATGCCGACATCGGAAAAGACAAATATAATAGCTTATGCGGATGACACCACTGCTGTATGTAAAGATAGAAACATAGAAGATTTAAAGGAGCACTTACTGGAATCTATTGATTCGATTATAAATTACTTAAATAAAACCACCTTACATGTAACATGACAAAAACAACCTTGATGCTATTCTCACAGAGTAATATTAATACCACTCACTGTTCTTTACCAGTAAATAACTGCAATACTGATGATGTAGGCAAACATAAATTTTTAGGAGTAGTTCTTGATAGAAAACTAATGTGGGCTGAACATATACATTATATTAGTGACAAAATTAGCAAAGGCGTGTATCTATTACATCATTTCAAAAATACTCTGGATGAAAAAAGCTCAAAATTATTTCTTATGGGGTTATTTATCCACATCTACAATATAGAATAGAAATTTGGGACTGTGCTGCTGCAACACATGGGTAGGCTATTCAGATTACAACAAAGGGTCATCAGATTGATTTCTAACATGAACTCTTGTGAATCATGTAGGGAAATATTTAGACTTAAAGGGATACTAGCAGTGTACTCTCTGTATGTATAAAAAACAGTAACCTATGCAGTACAAAAACTATGCCTTAAAAATAACAATATACATAGTTAATATACCAGACACAATGATGATTATTTTAGGGAAGGGTTTAACAAGAAAATTTTGGACAAAGATCCAAACATGATGGGTTTACTACTTCACACAAAACTGCCCACACATTTCAAAGATTGTCAGGGCAAACAGCTTGAGAATGATCTGAGGAAGTACTCGTTAATGAAAAGTCTGTACAGCATTGATGAATTACAATCAGTTCTCATGTGTATATCACATATTTAAAATCATATCTAAAATACTATTTATTATAATCATTATGTAATCATGAAAGATTGTATCAAACTGTACATATGTAGTTTTTGTAGTTTATAGTTGTAAGTTTGACAATGTCATAAACTGTAAAAGTCTATTTACAATTCATTATCATTGTCGTCCTTGTCGTCCTCGTCATCGTCATCGTCATCGTCATCATCATCATCATCATCATCATCATCATCATCATCAGAAGAAGAAGAAGAAGAAGAAGAAGAAGAAGAATATCATTTGCCTGCCTCGTAGCATGTCTGCCTCATGTTCAAGAGGTTGTGAGTTCAAATCTCGCTTAGGGTAAGTTATCCGGGTAAGGTTTTTTCCAAGGTTTTCGTTTATCCTGAGAAGACGAATGTCGGGTAACTTAAAGCTCCATGGACCTCGGGCTCATATGAGCATCATTTCACCTGTTTCATTTATTTACCATCCGATATGACATTATGTTGGAGAATGTTAACTAAAAAAAGAAATCATCATTATCATATGAGTTACTGGTTTTATAGTGATGAGATTATGTCACGTTTGTTCTGAACAAGATTGATAGTGGCTAGTTACAGAGTTTGCAAATGTATGAATGACAAATATACATACATATAAAGACACAATTATTGATACTAATGGAGGCCTTTCATATTCAGGACATCCTGTTTCATTCTAGTTCCATAGAATATTAATATTATAAAAACTTTCAGGTCCGATATAACAATGGAACATGCTTATACCATTCCATAGGAGGCTAGGGAACTGAAAAGAAAGCTCATTTTTAAAACTCTCATGTGTTACTTCATGTGTCTACACTTATTTTTATGTCTTCTACAAACTATTCTTCAACAATAATTTAGATTAATTATTGAGTCAACTTAATTTGTTATACATTTCTATTTTCCTCAATATGTGCTTTTGTATTCCAAATTGATATTTTTGAGCCTAAGTATTTAGAAGTTCATACTTGATTGATAATACCTTTTGTTATTTTAATTTTTCTCTTCTCTTTTCAACATTGCCATTGCTTTCACTTTCTTTCTAGAAATTTTCATATTATATTCTTTACCTATTTCATTTAAATGTTTGACTGCTTTAATATAGTATAATTGAGGAGATTCAATGCTATGAGGAGGGGAAAGACCATGTTTTAGGATGCTCCCTTCGAGAGCTCCACGGCAGTCCCTTTTTTATCGACTCTCTGGATGAAGAAATATTGTACTGCAATTAAAAAGATGGAGTGAACAATTTATTTAACGTCAGAACAGGTCTTTGGCCTAAACCTTGTTGGGAAGAAGAAGAAGATTGCGTCAATTTGTGACACCACCTTATTGTGTTTTGAAATGGAAAACATCTTTCCGGAGCTAATTGTTCCCATCATCTGTTCCTGATACTCTACTGACATCATTCCTTGTGGTGAATGGCCTTGTCCCTAGGCAGTGAATGAACTTCTACAAAAGTATATCATTTCAGGGACTTATGAAGTTGAAAATCTGGATCCTGTTTTCCCAAATGTAACTGTTTTCCCTAACTATAAGTTCTGCTTTTCTCAAAATATGTTTTAGTATTTTTAGATAAACAGTACTAACAGTTTAGGAAAACATTTATATTTCATAAAACAGGAAACATGTTTTCAATTTTGAAATCCTATCAGATAACATACTGTCACCCATCGCATTATTGTCGGCACTACCGCAAAGGAGCCGAAGGAAAGAGACAGAGAATGGCCGCATTGTTGGGGCGCTTGCCGAAAGAGAGAAAAGGATAGAGACTTCGGGAATCTTCTGCTTTGTATTTCACCGCAATAACTGAACTTTCCAGAATAGTGCCTGGGAGATATAAATAGCGGTAAAGTGCGACAGACAGAAGACAGACGTATGTGAAGCGTTGAGTAGTCGTGCCGACGGAAAGAAGAGACGTATGTGAAGCGTTGAGTAGTCGTGCCGACGGAAAGAAGAGACGTATGTGAAGCGTTGAGTAGTCGTGCCGACGGAAAGAAGAGACGTATGCGAAGCGTTGAGGAGTCGTGCCGACGGAGAAGGGACAGTAGTTTTGTGACGAATTCGGAGTCGTGCTCTTGGTGAATCGGAAAAGACTTTCTTGCTGTTGCAACGAGTGTACAAAGTTACTGTTTATGGAAATAAAAGTGTTTCTTTATCTCGACTACAACTGTCTCCTTTACTTCACACCCACTCAAAGTCACAATACTTATGTATCATCCAACAAATCAGTATCACAAGTCAACTCCATAATTAATTTAATTCATTAGTACAGATCAATAACAAAAAGCTCACCATAATTAATTTTAATTGTAAGTTATATTCCAGAGCTTATTATTTTCTCTACTACACACTTACGCTAGGTAGAGGAAGTATTGTATTCCATCCACAAATTTGATATCAAATTTGATATTTAATCAACATTTTATTTTTGAGTTATGAGCATGCGCAAGTATGAACGTGTGCACATGCACACATCTTTTCCTAAAAGTTCTTTTCTTAGATTCATGGGGGAGGGCCTCAAAAAAGTTATTTCCGATGAAATCTCAGCATTCAATTTTTGGGTAGAATGCAATACTTTTCAAACTTCCTTTAAGTACATAGTACAGAAAGTAATAAAAATTGCAGCTGTGCAACAATTAAAGTTAAACCAGTGACCCTAGAGTTCATATTGGACCAGGGCCTGCCAACCTGACTGCTGGCCTCACGCCCACATACGCAAGGTAGAGGTGGGTGATCATCCAACCGATACGGGGAGGAGATGTGGTCAGCATCTCAACACCCCTAGCCGGAAAGATGGCTTTCATGACCAGGACCGCTTACCTATCACAAGCTCCTCAATTTCCTCATGATGCTGAGTGGTCCTATACCTGGGACTTAAAATCTGCACCCCCAGGGGTGGGGTTGAACCCGGGCCGCATTCCGTGGCAGGGAACCAAGGCATGACGCCCTAGCCCACTACGCCACGGCACAGGACTGTGCAACAATTAGTTATGCCAATTAGTCATGGCATACAATAAGAAGAAAGCAAACAATAAAATGTATAATTATTATTTATTTATGCCAACAAACTTACTGTTGGTGCTTTTAAACACACAAGCCGTGTGTGGGCAATGTTTGAGAGGTATAACTGTTCTACCTCTCAAACATTACCCACACACGGCTTGTGTGTTTAAAAACCCCAACAGTAAGTTTGTTGGCATAAATAAATAATAACTACCATCTGAAGGTTATTTAATCCAATTACTTGCAGGAGTGTCACCATTGGGGTAATTGTCTCTGATGTGAGACTACCTTTGTGGTTTACCAGGAGAAATATGAACTGGTTTGAGAATTCAATGCCATTCTGGTAGATTGTCACAATAGCTCAATGGTTAGAGCACCTGCCTGGTAAGCGGAAGGTTTGTGGTTCAAATCCCAGCTGTGGCATTGAATTTTTAAGTTCCAGTTCTACCTCTCAATCAAATGTATAATTTACAAAACGTGTTACTCATCACTTTGGAGCCAAGTAGTTAACAATAAACATTAGCAAAAGATAAAATTACATTCCTGACACTTTTAGGTGTATATAAGATCTGTGCTAATGACAAATTTGATTACCTTATTCTGCAGGATATCACCTTGAGCATTGGCTAGCTCTTGCAGTAGTATCTCTTGTAACTGGTCCAACTTCAGCTTGAGTTCCTCTTCCTTTCTCAGCAATTCCCTTCGTCTCTCTTCTATCTCTGGACGTTCTTCTCGCAATGCACAAGCTAATAACTGAAGAAACAGACATCACAGAAACTCTCACATGTACTTTAAATTTCTGCATGTAGTATAATGCAACATACTACATAACTTACTACTGCATTCATTTAGCTGATTTATTCACCCTATATCACACAAAAAATGAATAAAAAAAAATAATAATAATGATAATCATAATCATAATGATAATGATGATAATAGTAATAGTAGTAGTAGTAATAATAATAATAATAATAATAATAATAATAATAATAATAATAATAATAATAATAATAATAATAATAATAATAATAATAATAATAATAATAATAATAACAATAATAGCAATAATAATAGTAACAATAATAATATAAATCTGACATAACTTTTACATAAGTTTCTCTAATTCACTATTTTTCTTTTCATACCCATTCTACAAATTATTCAATAAAATTATTTTTCTCTATATTTTATACTCACCATGACATATTAACCGGAAATGACTTCAATCAGTATAAATAATAATTACCATCTGAAGGTTATTTAATCCCAGGACATTAGGTACTTGCAATAGTAAGTCACCATTGGGTAATTGTCTCTGATGTGAGACTGCCTTTGTGGTTTACTGGGAAAAAATACCAACTTGTTTGAGAATTCAATTTCCTTCTGGCAGGTTGTCACAGTAGCTTAATGGTTAGAGCACCTGCCTGGTAAACTGAAGGTCTGTGGTTCATATCTCAGCTGTGGCATTGAATTTTTAAGTTCCAGTTCTACCTCTCAAACATTGCCCACACACGGCTTGTGTGTTTAAAAACACCAACAGTAAGTTTGTTGGCATAAATAAATAATAATTACCATTCTGAAGGTTATTTAATCCCAGGACATTAAGTACTTACAATAGTAAGTCACCATTGGGGTAATTTGTCTCTGATGTGAGACTGCCTTTGTGGTTTACCAGGAGAAATACGAACTGGTTTGAGAATTTAATGCCATTCTGGCAGTTTGTCACAATAGCTCAGTGGTTAGAGCGTCCGCCTGGTAAGCGGAAGGTCTGTGGTTCAAATCCCAGTTGTGGCATTGAATTTTTAAGTTCCAGTTCTACCTCTCAAACTTTGCCCACACACGGCTTGTGTGTTTAAAAACACCAACATTAAGTTTGTTGGCATAAATAAATAATAATTACCATTCTGAAGGTTATTTAATCCTGGGATATGTACTTACAATAGTAAGTCACCATTGGGGTAATTTGTCTCTGATGTGAGAATGCCTTTGTGGTTTACCAGGAGAAATACGAACTGGTTTGAGAATTTAATGCCATTCTGGCAGTTTGTCACAATAGCTCAGTGGTTAGAGCATCCGCCCGGTAAGCGGAAGGTCTGTGGTTCAAATCCCAGTTGTGGCATTGAATTTTTAAGTTCCAGTTCTACCTCTCAAACTTTGCCCACACACGGCTTGTGTGTTTAAAAACACCAACAGTAAGTTTGTTGGCATAAATAAATAATAATTATAGAATGTTGGAAAATCCTTACCCATCTAACAGCACTTCAAAAACACCTAGTCTTCCAATGGATATCAGCTTACTGTGGACTAAGTGTTAATGAGAAAGCAGATTGTCATGCAAAAAAGGGTACCAGCAGTGTAAAGAAATCTATAGTTGATGTACCATTTTATGCAGCTAAAAGAATAGTCAACTATGAATTCAAAAAAATTATTGCAAAATATTACTATGAAAAATCAAAAAATAAAAGATGGGAATTGCCAAACATTCAAACAGTAATTCCTGAGTATCCTTGAAAAATGGCAGTTGCAAACTTCAGGTTGATTACAGGACATGATTGTCTGGCAAAACATTTAAACAGAATTGGGATATATTCTTCATCATTCTGTCCTCTATGTGAGCTGCAAGAGGAAATGGACCGAGACCACCTTAAAATATGCCTGGCCACTTCTAAGGTCCCATCCAACAGTGAAAAATATTAGAGAGCAAGAGGATTAATGACTTCATTGTCAGAAATCCAGCATTACCTAACAACAAGATAGTGTTATACTTGCAGAACATTTCTACTTTTTAAATACCAGTAACATATTTGAGAGGTACAATCGGAACTGAAAAATTCAATGCTGCAGTTGGGATTTGAGCCACAGATACTCCGCTTGCTAGGTGGATGCTCTAACCATTATGCTACTGTGACAACCTGCCAGAATGACATTGAATTCTCCAACCAATTTGATTTCTCCCGGCAAACCACAAAGTCTCACATCAGAGACAATTTCCCACCAGTAAGTTTGTTGGCATAAATAAATAACAAGTAACATATATTAAGGAAAATTACAGTACCAGCAATAATGCATGCACTCATGTATATAATACTGTTAATTTTAATTACTTTATTATCAAATTTTCATTTGATTAGTATGTGGCATACCTTGGATGTCACAGTCTTTTTTAATTGCTTCATTTATATAGCCCCCTTTAAATTCTTTGATCATGGATGCAATGGTATTACTACTCACTGAAGTGTAGGGTTTCCGAAGGGGGGATGTAACTCAAAAGCCACTGATCTGTTTAATAAAATGTCATTAGCTATTATGAAAGGTATGCTTTTTTGAAATTTTGTACACGTTATCTATAAAATGTAGTATGTAAAAAAACTATGATGAATTTTTCTTACACAGGTTGGGCAATACACTAAAAGTAAAAAATGAAAGTATGATTAGACTAGAAAGTATGATGTTCCTGTTGCTCTGAAATGGGTACAGTAATTCAGCTTCTGCTATCTGCTTCTGATCTTGTAGTTCACTATTTCTGTTGTGTACACTCCAGCTTCCAGTTCAGATTTGTTTAAAACCTTAATTTTGCCATTATTTCCTTCATTATAATATAGTACAGCATCATACACAGCAATATTCAGCACTTTTAGGCCACAAAAGTCGGTTTTAGGGCACCTAAACCACACTAAATTGTTAAAACTTTCATTATTATTCTGAGTTTTACCATGCACACATTTTTACAAAAGTTCAGGGTGTGACAGAACTTCAAAGGTTGGTTTTATTTCATTTAGCACTGTCTCTGGAAGTGAAGCTGCTGCTGTTGGTATTGTAGGAAAATCGCACAAAAATGCGATGTCCGTTTCTTTTCTAAATCATCTAAATTTACTACAAATGCACAATTTCCTTCTTGTTGCTAACACAGTTTATAAACTTCTCCACCATTACAATTCATGGTTGTTCTTCCGAGAATCTTTCTCACTCTTACAATGTCTTTCTTCAGTTTCACTGTCTCTTATATTCTTACTATTACAATACAACCACTCAATGACATATATTCTTGCTGACACTCTTGGAACTAAAACTAACTATACATGTTGACTTAAACAACTACTCTGACGCCAATAGCTAAACTCTAACTCTAAAAACACACACACTAACACTACTCACTGTCTGTCCTATTTATACTAGAGCTGGTGTGACGTAGCCTCCTTCGATTTATTTCCACATGCAGATGTACATAACTCAGCAAAGCAGATTCTAGAGATTGCTGGACACTACGGTATTATCGTGCTGTTTGATCTCATACACAGAGTCATCAGGTGTCCTGTAGCCCCAGATCTCCTTTATGTTTTGCTGGCAGCATTGTCATAATGTCGCAATGTCACAATATTGTATTTGCACCATCCTTCTTTGGGGCACAATTGGTGCACAGGTTTCTGGTCAATTGACAGTTTGTGAAAGTAAATGGCCCAAATTGCTTTCCTCATATTCTTACACTGGAATTATTTTCTCTTATGGCTTTTCCATAGTAAACCTGCAAAGAATCTATTCCCTTTACAGTCAGTCTTCTTTTACCTCCTAAACTTTTTCTATCCTCCAAAAGAACACCTTTTTTCTTCTTCAGCACTCAACCAAGTCTCCCACCAACTCTTTTCTGAATGTACCCAATACATTCCAGTTTATCAACTGAATTTGCATCCAAGACATGCTTGTAGGATGAAGAGTCACCATTCCCAAGATATTTTGCGTACTTTACACCATATTGACTTTGAAATCAGCAAAACATGTTGACAACAGCTGCTGTGATTCCTGCTATGTTTTTTTTTATTAAAAAGTGGGCATGGCAGCATCAGTGCACTAATATGCATTTCATTTTTTTTAATGCATTAAGAATTGGAATATCATGTTAAAATTTAAGGAGCATGAGGACAACATGAATGTTTAAAAAGTAACAAATCCCAAAAATAAGACATTTTGACTTCACCAGTTACATCTCCCCTTAATGTTGATTTTTAGCATAAAACACTCACATTAGTTACCACATTCACACTTCCAGACTCTGAGGGACATAGGAAATTATTCTTGTTAAAGAAAATTCCTCAGCCAGGAATTGAACCCAGAACCTCTGGGTTGAGAAGCCAGAATGCTGACCACTTGATTGCAGAGACAGTTTAAAAATTTCCACCCTCTAGCCAGGAATTGAACCTGTGACCTCTGGACTTGGAGGTTAGTATGCTAACCATCAGACCACAAAGGCAGTCTTTTTAACAGTTGCTTATCTGGTAAGAGTATGCAGTTGCAGGAACATTTTCTTCCAACATTTAAACAACCAGTTTATCTATCCTAAGTTTATGGTCTATCAAGTTTATGGAGATCATGACAGCTATAATGACAATTACTTGGCTGTTCTTATAGGCATCATACAACCATATGTAGCATTATTGTACATGTCAAAAAAGTTATTTTTAGATTTGATAATACCACATGTTCCATTTATAGTCGGACCATAGATCACGCACATATGTGGTTTACTTTCACTGCAGAGATCTCAGTATCTTTATGCAGTGCATAAACAGTGAATGATCCATTCAAGGCTATGTTTATCAGCTGTGTTATAATGCATTAGTTGCTGTCTTCAGTTTGTGCTGTAAATGACTAACGTTTGTTCACTGTGTATCTCAAAAACCGAGGTTTATTCAATATATTGTGCTCTGTGTGAATTAATTACATTAATACTTGAACAAAGAATTTTTATATAAGATAAACAGATCATGTAAACAGATATGTAGACAATTTCTGGTATTCCAGTCCAGTTTGAGAAACTGTTAAATGTTTGGTTAATAAGTTTAGGACAACAAGATCGCTAAACCTAAGAAGCAAAAAAGAAATGTTCTAACAGAGGAAAATATTGACGAAAATGATTCATCATTCTAACACTATCCAAAGTAGCGTCTTGCAGTGCAAGTGGTTGTTTCAAAAATCTCTGTTCATAGAGCTGCTAAATGTTTAAAATTTAAACACTACAGAGTGATTATAGTTCATGAATTACAACTTTCTAATGACGAGGAATGCCAGTAATGTGTTGATGCAGATGGACATAATTTTCAATAAAATTATAACAAGATTAGTACTTGTTATAGTGCATATTGCTAATGCTCATAAGTAAATAATATGGGAGTTTTAGAATGGAAAAATCCCCAGTGTACTAGAAAATTTATGGAGCACACATACATGCTATCTGTGGCCTAGCAATATAAGGAATCTTACCTGACCAGATAATCCAGCCCATGTTGTTGTGAAATTAACAAAATTAACAGCTGCTGCAGAATCTGGTGTCATTTCAGGAGATGAACTGCGGGTTGTTAAAAACAATTGGAAGTCATCATGATAATCTATAAGCTTGTCGCCAATCTGAACCACTTTTCTTGGACCTGCATAATAAAAAGAAACTTATTTTATTTTACTACATGGTTTTCTCTAACTATTATCATTTATTTTCATGGCTTTTCTACAAATCATTCATACAAAATCTTATATTCCTTCCGCTTTTTTACTCATGATAAATATTCAAAATAGCGTCAATTACAGGATACTAAGTTGGTATGCTAGAAGCTAAGACCACACTCAGTTGTTCAAAAAAGCATGCAATAATTGAATATTGGCCATGATATTATGTACCCTCAGCAGTTGCTCATGAGAAAGGAAAAACAAACATTTCAGAGCAATCTGATTAAAATGTGAACAAATTCAAATGGACAATTAATACCAAAAGTCTTAAAAATACCAAATCTGTATTTTCACTGTACTAAAATTGTTTATCTCTTAACATTTGAGATTTAAAAAAAAATTCAACCAAAAATGAGAATATCAAGCACTATTTACACAAAATTTTATAATTTATATTTTACTCATTCTAATATAGCACTTAAACTGATGCTTCTCAGGTCAAGTACAACAGTTCACCTTGATTTATGAAATCTCCTCTTAGCACAGGAAACAGTATTGGGCTGATGTAATCCACTTCTTGTATGATTAATACCTTTCCAAACCTGTATGGAAAAGATAAACTTTGTCACATTGCTTTCTAAAGCATGTTGCAAGCAGCTTAAAATATTCTGAGCAATGCTTGTTTTAAAACTAATTTCAACTATTGACTCTATGGGCATATTGTGCCATTACCTCATCTGCTATCTATTATATAATAATTTAACAAAATATAGCATTACTGAACAAGTTTTCATCTCTCTCAAGAAAATGCCAGTAGTTTACCCAACCTGATGGCTAGTTCCAAAGTTGTTGTGAAACGATCACTGTGCTGTGTAATTACTTCTACAGTACTCTGCCTCATGTGTTTTGTGAGCCATTCAGATGCCTGTGATGATGGGTCAACAAGTAAAGGCCAGAGGCTTTTCTGAAAGACAGTAACTTGAAATTAGATCGTTATTATCTTCTTAAGCATGCTGGAAAATTAGAGCATTACATTTCCGATATACAGGATGAATTAAATAACACCAAATAATTTTAAGGTGTGATTCAGCGGTTATAATTGAGTATTTTCTTATAGCAAATATATGTCTTTAAATGTCGTGCTATGGAGCTAGAGGGCTTTAAAGTTCCTGAAACACTGTGTCGGAATAGATGAAATTCCGTGAAACACATCGCTATACATTTTTACTTTTTCTACTATGTTTAGTAAAGTAGAGCAAGTATTGTATTCCACCCAAAAATTGATGTCGAGATTTCACCAGAAATATATGTTTTGAGGCCCCCTGAATCCAAAAAAAGAAAAGCATTTTTAGAAAAAGGTCTTATGTGTGTATCTGTGTGTATGTCTTGCGCCACTCTGCTATAAGCTATTAAATTACACTTATAAATATCACTCTCCTTTGATTAATTCCTATCTGCCGAATCTTCAGGATAGTGCAAGTTCACATCAAACAACACGTGCATAACTAACAATTTATTGAAATAACTTAAAAGTTTTAAACAATATCTATATGCTAAGTAAAACCTTTCTAACATTACATCGTATCTCGTGAAATTAAGAATACGAGAAAACAACAAATCATATACACAATTCAAACATTTTTAAATCCTTTTTAAACTTATCCTAACTACACTAAACTTCAAAAACACAAGAAGTCTTCTTTTATTTTTTTATAATAAACTTGACCTACACTAAATAAACATTTAAACTTGACCTACAGTATATAACACAAAACCCTGAATGCTCCTATATCACGACGGAAAATAGAATTACATTCTCTTTGATTCCTTATCTTGGTAGAATTCCATCAGGAGTACGTCCCTGGTTCCTTTCAGCTTGCAGTTCTTAATTTCTTTTCCTTTACTTTCATTCGATTTTCCTTTTGTCTGTTTAGCTGCTAGTTTGTTACTGTCTTTTGCTGTTTACCAATAATTACTTTGGTAACATCCTTGTTTGTATTTTTCTGTTCCTTTACAGGTTAAGCTTCTTGCCTTTTTTGTTTAGAAACAGTTTTTATGGATTGCTCTTTTTCAGCATCTTTTTAGCAGTCCCTTTTATATCTGCTTGTTCATCACTTGATGTATTTCCTTGCCCAACATGTGACTTTTGCTTATCTTTAATTTTTCTTTTCTTGTCAGTTGGTTTCCGGTCATCGCCTGTATACGTGAGCTGGGCAAATGCAGTCTGTTCCGCAGATTTGAATCCAAACGCAAATACAAGAACGGCACATATTAATACAAATCCTACTGGAAATGCATAATGGGGATTGACAACTTCAGACAGTTCCATTTTCCACGTCCTCTTCTGTTCAACTCCACTGTTTACGCGAACACTAACCGTTCCACTTTCAGGACATACCCCTTCTGGCTGTTCCCAAGTCTATAATAATTTCTTATATCCAACGGTATTACTCTTAATACCGTTACAGTCTGTGTGTCTGTCTGTCTGTCTGTCTGTCTGCCTGTTTGTCTGTCTTTGGACAGCACAACTCAAAAATGAAAAGTTGGTTAAAAACCAAAGTTGATATTTAAGTTTAATGTCTTTCAAGGATGTGACACAAACATTTTGAAGAAAACTGTTCCACAGTCCCTAAACTACCCTTTACATGGAAAATTTTGATTTTCTTGAAAATGGCTCAAGGGATCTTGATTAAAATGGCATATGTTTGAGACATTTTTATAATAAGTGAAATGTATATCTTGAATTTTCTGGCTATAGTCCATGAAGTCCTATTTACTCTGGATATCTTTTGCATAACTGGTAAACCATAAGAGATAGACAAAATCTTATTATACAAAAAATGTAGATCTTGCTAAGACACACAATTTATGTCTGCAGAGTGAACCATTTTGGAGTTATTCCTCATTATTTGTGTAAGTTTTGGAGAACTTAAACTTCTGTCAAATGGAACATTGCTATTAATTTTTTATATGTTAACCATGCAAAGAGAATGGAATTTGAAACTTTAAAGATTTGACTATCACTCAAAGCCTACTGTATATGCAACATATTCTCGTTACATGTGCAAGAAAACGAGCAATAAGATAATTTCTGCAAACGTTTATCTCAACTAACACGAAGAAGATAGAAGAATAAGAGTTTGTAAGAATGGCTAGAGCAAGAGTAGAGAAAGTCATGTGAGTGCAACACATCAGATTTTTACTACAAGGCTTTTTACTATTATGCTTATTTTTGGAAAGTTCCTGTTTCTCACAGTCATTGATGTGCAGCATTAAACATGCTGTGATGAGGCATATGTCTCCTTGGGTAAAACTCATCATAAGAACTTGTGCCTTTTTATGTTTATTCAATAAGCACCACAGGCATAATGTATCTCTACTAGTTCTGTGTAGGTAAAGCAGAACATTTTTAGAATAGGCTGCAAGTCCTTCCAGTAAACAGAGCATTTTACTATATGCTGATAGCTGAGATTGAGTCACAAAGTGCTGTATAATATGCGAAGAAACCCTTACTATTGTAGTAACAAAATGCAGTTGTTAGGTTAATGATTGTATAAACATTCAAAAATGTTAAGAAAACAAAACATAAGCGATACTGCAATCCCAAAGGTGGAACAAGGATCTCATGACAGAATTTCTTCTAAACCAACACAGTGTTTCGAAATAGTTAATGCTCTCTAGCTTGACAACAGAACATTTATGGGCATATGTTCACTATAACAAAATACTCAAATAAAACCACTGAATCACACCTTGAAGTTATTTGATGTTATTCGGACTCACCATGTATAATAAACATTATTAAAGATTTCTATGCTTAATATCCTGCAATTAATATTGTTTATATTTATATATGATTAAAGGACACATTTAATTTATTAGAGCTCTGGAGGGCCATTACTATCAAAACCAATGAAATTAACCTTTAGAAATTAAAAAAAAAATATTTCTATATGATTGTTTATCATTCTACTTTTTCTGTGGGATGATAGCTAATGAATGGCCATGACCTACCAAAATGATGCTAGCCTCTTTGTTACAAAATGACAATGCGGCCAAAAAGATAGTTATAGCTTTTAAATGAATAAGCGTGTTTTGACTGCATCTTGGTATTTAAACCAATAAGCAGGCATTGTGCTAGTGGGTAAACACTTTTGGTACAGGTCTTTTTCATGGGATGGGCTCCAAGCCTGATATTTAGTTACCTTTGGTGCTTGCCATGCCTATAACAAGAGGACTGTGGCCAAAACTTATGGCCTTAGGAAGTCTTTTCATTCTGCAGAAAAAAATTTTCATTTTTATTCCGATTATTTTCTTACATTTTGCTGATAAAAGGTGTGTCAAAATAAAATATTTTGTATGAATAAAAGTTCAAAATAAGTTTTTGAAAGTCATAAAAATATTTTGAACAGAATAAATAACATCATTTTTAAAACAGTGAGGTTAATAGCGCCTTCAACACTAAGTTTTCTTTATTCCTGAGCAATGATGTGAACCTCACCTGATTTTTAAAAGCACTGTAAATATTTTAGTGCCAAAGTAGGTAACTACTTTTAACTGTAGCATTTTAATTTAGATACCTGAAAATGTTACACAGCACTTCAGAAGTAACATAAGCAGACTGAAATCATTGTCTGTTCAGTGAGCTCCAAAATTATGTATGAATGATGTCTGCAACTAAATTTATACATATAATTTTGGGATAGAAAGTATGAAATTTTAAAATTATTTCAAAAAGGAAAAGTGTTGTTAATAGTTTATTGCAAATGGCTGTGGATACTAACATAAAACATTAAATTAAACTAATTTCTAAAGTAAAATTGTTCATATCCAATACTTTTTTGGAATCTAGAAAGCTTATATTACTTTTTGGTACCAAAATAAAAAAAATATCTGGAAGATGCTGAACTTAAATACCTAAGTTTGGTATTTGACAGACTTTTTGTTTTTGGGTTATGCTGTTCACCAACATACACATGCAGACCATTTTCTAAAACGGTCTTTGTGATTAGGGGGACCTCAAAATTTGTATTATGGTGAAAACTTGTTATTATATTTTCTGCCTAAAATGTATGTGGTAAAGACTGACCATTTTCTATGTGAAACATATCCTACTGAACAAGAATAACTTAATGGCTTTGTGAATACTAGCTTTGTCACATTATCATTGGTACACAGAGTGCAAGTAGTAATAGACATCAAATTTCTAATCGGCTGTAGCGGCATTTATAGGGCATGTGTCCTGATATTGGTCTCAAGCAGTTTGAAATGGGTAATGTTACCTCCCCTCCCTTCCAGTTGAGGGAGGTGGCTACACCTATTCACAATTAGCCAATGAGTTGACAACACCAGCATAGGTATGCTCTATTGGTTCAACACAGAACACAAGGCATGATACGTACCTGCAAGGTGATAGTATCAGCCAAGAAAATGAAAGCATAACATAATAAGGTACCTACACATGACAAAGAATGAGGTGTCCACAAGAAGGCAGTGCTGATTTCTTTACTTGCTGTCTGTACTACCATAACCAAAGTAAATAACTACAAAACTTTGACATAAGAGGTCAAGCATAAGTGTTCACATTTCTAGCAGCGAGATGATGTAAAATGCTCTTCTTCTTACTGAGGCACTATAACAAAAGTTTTGGCCTTCTCAACAATTTGTTTCCAGACTTTTCTATTTTGTGCGCAAACAGGCCAATTTTTTACTTTCATATGCTTAATGTCATCTAGTACATCATCTAACCATCTATTTTTGTGATGGCCCCTTAATCTTGGTTTCATTGGGGTCCATTTATATATTCCTTTAACTATCATCTGGGGTCCAATTTATGTGTCCAAACCATCCTAATCTTAAAGCTTTTATGTGGTTAATGATATTTTCATGTTTGATTAATTCATTTAATTTGTTATTATAATGTATTCTCCATGTATTATCATTTTGTTTCACTGCTCCAAATATATTACTTAATATCCTTCTTTAGAATACCATTAACATTTATAAATTCATGACTTCAGCTGTAAAAAATGTGGTTAAATTGAAGAATTATCTTTAATGAATGTCATCATCCTCATGAACAAGTTCGTTTTAGGCCATGTGGCCTGTAACGATAAACCTAGTGAAGATGGTCTTGGTCTTTCCACTGCTGCTTTGGTCTTCCTTCGTCCCTGTGATCACTGGAGCATACTGGAACGCCAATTTTAGGAGTCTAATTCTTTCCATTCTCATCGGTATTTTTGTATCTTCTCAGTCTGACTTGGTACTTCAAGGTTTTCTCTGATGTCCACATTCCTTTGGTGGTCCATTTGGGCTACTTCAGGTTTATATGAATTTCTGTTATTTAAAATTCAAATTTTACTTACATGTCTGAGGGCAGCTTTTGATGTGATATTATGTAGTCTTAGTTTTGTATCAGTTTGCCAAAATGTCTCCTTATTACCACATTCAATTTATTATATTTGTGTAATTTTGCATCAATATCACTCTTGTGATTTGCAAATACACTTCGTAGGTATGAGAAATCAGACACTTGTTCTATAATTTTTCCATTTATCTCAATTTTCACATGTGTATTTTTTCCACAAATTGCCATTGTTTAAGATTGTGAAGTAGAAATGAATTTAGATCACAAAAAAATGGAACAGCACCAAGCCTCCAAACAGGCTGCATAGTGTTTTGCCTGTTACCATCCTCGGCACTTATTGCTGTCTGCCGCTATCACAGAAAGAGGCAGATGAAACCATACAACATTTTTAAAACTACTTTTAAAGGCTTTATTGACCAACTTTATGAAAGAAGATGCTGAAACTGGTTACTGTCATCTATACATACACCTCTTTAGGAAACTATCTATCACTCGTCATAGTTCACATTGAGAAATGCTGGCGATTTCCTGGCAGATATTTTGTTTTAATTCTTCCAGGGTGTGTGCATTTGTCCTGTACACTTTGTTTTAAGTTACCCCAAAGATAGAAATTGCTTATTGGATCTGAGAAACCTTTCTCCACTAATGGCACACCATACACCAATTTTTTTGTCATGAAGGGTTGCTTCATGAACAATAAGAGGTTCTGAGTTATAGGGCCAATTTTTTTGAGTTAATAGTTGAAAACAGACAGGCAGGGAGAGAATTAACAGACAGGGAGCATGGTTTTGCCTTTTTTCAACAAGACTCTGCAACAGTTCAAATGCCCAGTCTTTCGATGAGAACAATTGAAAGTCTGTTTCAGGTAAGGAGTTAAAAAAATTATTCAATTTAATATTCTTCCCCCAAAAACTGGAAAAATTATTAAAAGTTACTTTCCATAAATTATCATTTAATGCTTTTGTTTAGAAAAAAATACACATAAACCACTTAAAAAAAAAAAAAAAAAAATTACCCTTAACATTTTAATAGTTTAAAATAAAACATTGGTCTTGTAAACCAAAAATAAGTTATTAGTAGAGATTTGTGGTCTCCCAACCTAATCCCTGTGATTTTTATCTCTGGGGTAACTAAAAGCATAAAGTGTATAAGACAAACACACACGCCCTGGAAGAATTAAAACAAAATATCCCCTAGGAAATTGCCAGCATTTCTCAATGTAAACTAAGGTGAGTGATGAGTAACTTAGTAAAGAAGTGCCAAAAAGGTATGGACAATAATAGTTTCATAAAGTTGGTAAGTAAAGTCTTTAAAAGTAGTTTTAAAAATGTTGTAAGGTTCCATCTGCACCTTTCTATGATAGTGGCTGGCAGCAACGAGCACTGAGGATGCTGAAAGACAAAACACTGTACAGTCTGTTTTAAGGATTTTTGCTCTCCTGGTAGGTGCAATAGTTTGATATCCCTAATATCTTATTGGAGCTAATCCTTTTCATTATCATTTTAATTAAGCTTTTTCTTTGAGTAATTTTATTTGATCACAGGAATTCTTTAACCAATGGGTTCATTGGAATGTTATAGTCTTAAATATTTTATGCTTGACCATGCCATAATATAGCTCTATATGCCACTGAAGTGGATTTCATTATATCCACCTCTTCATAATGATCTACTGTAAACCAATCAAAGGTGCATTTGCTCTTAACAATGCTGTTATCCACCAGTCAAAGGAGCAGCTCTTCATAATTATACTGCTATTTACCAATAAAAAAGGTACATCTGTTCATAATAATACTGTTGTCAACCAATCAAAACATGTGCATGTAGCAGTCAATAGTTTGCCATCTGTGCACAATTCTGGCAGCTTTGAGAATGAGTTGGAGTCAACTTGAAATGTGTTAGCACCAAACAACTTGGAATCTTACTAAGATAAGTGAAGCTTTAAGTTTATAATTTGTTCTTACTTTAGAGTATAGATTCTCATATGTTCAATTGAATAACTAGTTTGAGTTTAGAGACACTAAAAAATGTTGGACACAGGTGAAAGTATATGCAATTTACATCGCCGAAAATTTCTGCACAGGCAATGTCACTAATAAGTTATTGCCACCAAAATCAAGAAATGTGCATGAAAAAATTTATGCACAGTTCATGGATTAGAGAAAATCAAAATACATGATCTGTATCAACAATAAGCATATTACTCTCACTTATGCTCTTGTCACATAATGTACCATTTTTTTGTTCTTGCATGCATGGCTATCTATAGTGCAGTAGTGAACAACTAAATCAAATTTAACAAATTTGATGTGTTGATTTACATGAATTTCTACACCCACTACTGCTTATTAATGGGCATACAAATTATTATGAATGAGAAGCAGAATCATTGATTGTCCTTATAAAAGGCACTTATCAATTTATTCTTATGAATAATTATTTTCCTATCTGCTTCATTTTAATTGAGATAAACTGTACCAGAAATAGCTGCATTACACATTTCATTATGGATACAAAGGTAATAACAATGCTGTTTTAGAACTAGATGCTCAAAAAATCCTTATAATTCTACATTCTTTGCATGACATTATGAGCAACAACTGAAAATCAACAGGACTTTAAAAGAATGATAAAGTATTGAACAATTCAAACCATAAATAACAGTTATCCCGGAAATGGGTGATGCCACAAAAACTTTATTTTAAACAAGTTTTATGCTTTGAAGAGATTTACATTTTTTTTGCATAGTCTATCACTTAGCTTTTATCAGTTATGCAAGATTATATAAATTTCCTACTAAATAAAGAGGATCTCACCAACCATTTCCAGAAAATTATATATATACACATATTTTATTTTTCATGTAAATATCTTTAACATGTATTTTAATCCAAAACATTACAACCATTTTTAAGACAGATCAAACATTTTCGAAAAATGTCCCTTGTAAAGGGTAATTTGAGGTTGCAGCTTTGGAAGGTACTGAACTTAAACACAATGTTTAGTAATTACTATTTATTTATGCCAACAAACTTACTGTTGGTGTCTTTAAACACACCAGTCTGTGGTTCAAATCTCAGCTTGGCATTGAATTTTTAAGTTCCAGTTCTACCTCTCAAATAGTTTAGTATTTATCCACCTTTCACTTCTGGGTTGTGCTGTTCTGTCTCTCTCTCTTACAAGCATGAACACGTGTATGCACACCTTTTTCTAAAAATCTGATGTGCTGCACTCACATGACTTTCTCTACTCTTACACTAACCATTATTACAAACTCTAATTCCTATATCTTTTTTTGTGTTGAGATAAACTTTGCAGAAATTATCTTATTGGATCAAGGCTTCACGGGTGATCAGCCGTATTAGATTTATAAAGGTCGAGCTTTCGACCACAAAAAGTCTCCTCAGTTTTCCAAATATATCCTATGGTTTGGAGGATGTGGGTTGTGTTGTCCTAGCCAATGCACGGGTGATGGTCTGTGATTGGGCCTGCTGTTGTGGGGTATGTGTATTCTCGGCTGAAGTGTTTTCCCGCGGGTACGAACTTTGTCCGGGGTCGCCGGTTGGGGTGTCTTCCCCATTGCATGGCATGATTAACTACACTACACACCCACCCAACCACTGAATCGCGTAATACACACTATCCTTGTCTTTATCCTTCAGTGTCAGTCAGTCTGTCCCTATGGCTTTGGTAGCCATACCAACAATGTCCAGTCTGTCAAGTTTCCCCTATACACACATAACACTGTCAGTCTGTTAGTCCTGATAACAAACTAACTAATACATCTACTACCCGATGGTGCTACTCAGACCTAGGTATGAGTATTACCCGGCACAACACTATTCACGATGCATGTATTGCATGCTTGCACATATGCTACACTAACCGGGGTGCTCTGTGGAACCCGATTACATATTTTTCACTACTCTAGCACCCTGTCCCCCTGCTTGTGCATGAGCATGTGCATGGGGAGGTGATGTAGCTCCTCTGGATGATCGCCACCGAGGACGGAGGATTGGGGCCATCCTTTAAAAAAAAAATTTAAAAAATTTCCGCAGGTATGCATTTTGTTTGTGGTCAAAGTCCTCAGTGAAGCACTCTCCTGACGAGATGTGCACATCACGTGGAAGGGTCATTAAGCGACTGCTGGATGTTGGTGGCTCCTCAGCCCCTGAATCTCCCCCACCTAACCTCATCCCTCCTTCCCACCCCGTGACACCATCCGCAAGCCCCCCCAGTCGCAGCCCAGGCGGCTGCCGCGACGCCTGAGCTCGACCGGACTGCCATTCCAAATCCGTCTGCCCTCAATACCCCCCTCCCCAGGTCCCACTCCTCTTCCGCCGCGACAGTCCCATCTCTGCCTCCTACCCCGCCTACTCTCGTCTCCCCTCCTGGCTCTAACCACTCCACCCCCCCCCCACCTCAGTCAAACCAACAACCTCCTCCCTTGGCCCCTTCCGTGAGCCCCGGAGCCGGCCCCTCCTCCAGACCAGACTCGGCTATGGATCCTGCCCCCACTGCCGCCCCCCAAGCACCCAGGATGCAAGCGCCAATTTACATTAATAAACATCACGTCACACTGTTTCGGACCCTGCTAGAATTTGACTCCCTTCATGCCAACGAGGGCTACACTGTGACCGGGGTCCCGCTTTCGCGGGATTTCCTGGTATGCATGACGTCCCCTGTGGACTATGCACACATGTGTGCCTTTCTGCGGCAGAGGGGGATCAGCTTCCAACTGACGAAACAGGATGAACAGCAAACCTTCCGTGCCGTGATAAAGCACGTCTACTATGATGGGGCAGAGGAGGCCATTAAGGCACTTTTCAGTGCTGCGAGTGGCGCAACTTAGGCGTTACGAACAGGCCCGAACACCTCTTCCGTTCTATTTGGTGGACCTGGCAACGGCGGACGACCTGGACCGTTTGAGGCAGGTCGAATGTGTGCTCCACTTTCGAGTGAAGGTGGAGTTATACAGGCGACCGGTCATACCAGTCCAGTGTAGCAGGTCCCAGCAACTCAGGCACACGCAGGCTAGGTGCACGGCTGCGGTTAGGGTATGCTCTAAGTGCACCGGCGACCACGACTCTCGTGGCTGTGAGGTTCCGTCCCCCTAGAGAACGTGCGTGTTATGCCTGCGCCAAGGCCACGGGGCCAGGTATCGGGCTTGTCCTGGGTACCAGCGCCATGTGGCAGCGGCACGTAACCTCCAGGGGTCAGGCGGACGCGTGACTGTGGAAGCTGGGAGCCGGGCACAGGGAGTAATGCCCGTACGGGCCCCGCCTGCGCCTAGTGTGGCCGGGGTAGAGGCACAGGCTCCTGTTACTGAGGAACGGTCGAGGACGCCCCGCCAGCCTCGCACGGCGCGGAGGGACCGTCCAGACCTGCAAAGATGACCCCGAGACCCAAGACTACACCATCAACAGCAGATGTACCGGCGCGTCTCTAACACCGGCATGGAAGACAGCGACCTGAGGGAGTCAGCGGGACACATCCTAGGGTTGCTGATGGAAGCGGAATTGTCGGAGGTCCGCTCCATACTGGTGTCTTACAGGGACTTCTTCCAGCTGCTGGTGACACCAGGCTTCCTCTAAGTATCAAGATGAACCATACAAACCATATCAACATCATGACATGGAACGCTAGAGGACTTAGACATAAAAAGACAGAGTTCAAGGAATTCCTCACCCGTAATAATATACATATTGCCTTTGCTACAGAGACTCTTCTTAAAGACAACCATGGATTTAACATTCCGGGATACATGACTCACCGAACAGATAGAGACAGGCGTGGGAGTGGCACCGCGGTCATTATTAAACACGATATTCAACACGCCCTGACCCCCCTGCGCAACTCCAAAATTTGGAAACCACCAGCGTTCTAATTACACTCGATAACAACAAAGTGCTCATAGCGGCGGCCTATGCCCCTCCCGGCACTTTAATCACATCCGATATAACGGACCTAACGCAGCAGCATAATAATTGCCTTAATTGCGGGTGATCTCAATGCTAAACACCAAATATGGGGATGCAACGAGACAAACAAAGAGGGACGAGCATTACTACACCTCGAAAACATACTTACGTTCCCTATTGCAGGACACACAGATCTGATGTGCTAGATCTTGCCCTGTCTAAAAACTTAACACGCAGAACACATCTTAAAGTCATAAATGAGCTGTCATCTGACCATCTGCCCCTCATAATCACCCTAGAGGGCAATGCAGCTCTAGTCCCGCCAATTAAACGCCCAAATTACAACAGAGCGAACTGGGCAAAATTTGCAGATACAGTAAGCAAAAACTTGCCCACTGCCCCACTAAACACTAACGAAAGCACCAACGAAGCGGTCATCCAATTGGAAAAGGCCATCAAAAAAAGCAACGACAGCCTCTGTGCCAATGAGCCAGCCTAGGCAACATCAAACTAAACTGCCACAAGACATAACCTCTCTAACAGCCGAAAGAAACAGCCAGACGCAAATGGCACAAAAAAAAAAAAAAAAAAAAAAAAAACGCGGCATCTAACAGACCTCAAGTACGTTAAATACCTAAATAACCTAGTAAGCGCGAGGACCTCAAATCACGTCTCGAGGCAATGGTAGAACACACCGGAGAATCTCAATTATGAACGAGACTCCGTGTGGAAAGTACCTCGCTGCCTAACACGCGATAAAGTACAAATCCCTCCACTCCATAATAACCGGACCATAGCCACCGATCAATTCGTCCGATATGACACAATGTTGGAGGACGTTATATATATATATATATATATATATATATATATATATATATATATATATATAAACACTGATCAAGAAAAAGCGAATGCGCTCGCGGACGCGCTACAAGAAACATTAACACCGAACATCACTCCCTCTTGTCCACAATTCACCGCCGAAACCGAGGAAGAAACGCGCGAATATAAAGACCAAATAACTCACAGTAAAATCAGAAAAACATGTCCCAGTGAAATCAAATGGCTCATTAAACATCTACCGAAACGAAAGGCCCCTGGGCCAGGCAGTATTCCGACGGTAGCCTTAACTAACCTACCCGAAGATGCTATCAAACTACTCTCCAAAATCTTCAACTATGTGCTAGAGAAAGGGTACTGCGTTGACAGATGGAAGTCAGCAATCGTCGTACACTTTCCCAAGGAGGGCAAGGATCTCTCGAACCCACAGAACTACAGAGCAATTAGTCTACTAAGCGTTCTGGGAAAACTACTTGAAAAAGTAATACTAGTGTATTAGTAAGTTAATCAAACAGAACATAACCATACCCGGACAATTCGGATTCCGCGCACGCCACTCCAGAACTTCTGAGAGCCACAGAACACATCACGCATGGGTTTAACTTCCGAAAATCGACAGGCGCACTCCTACTTGATGTAGAACGCGCTTTCGACAGAGTTTGGCACGCGGGCCTGCTCAAGAAACTGAAAACACTTAATATGCACGATTCACTAATAAAACTAATCGCTAACTACCTCCACAATCGGACTTTCCAGTACAGAGTAAATAACCATCTCTCCTCCCCCCGCCCTATAAAAGCGGAGTTCCACAAGGAAGTATATTGGGGCCGAATATCTTTAATATAACAATGAACGATATCCCGAAAACACACAACACGAACTTATTCATTTACGCAGATGATACAGCAATTGTAGCGCAATCGGGGAAAACCGAGTTCATTCACAGGAGGTTACAAAACGCCCTTAACGAGCTTCAGGATTGGTTCACCAAATGGCGAATTAAGGTGAATGCCAAGAAAACGCAGGCTATCATGTTCACCAAAAGAATCAACCATAGACTAGGTAAACACCAGCTTCCGCCACTCACCATATTTGGAGAGAATATTGAGTGCAAAAGCACAGTCACCTGGTTGGGGCTTCAGATGGACCAGGGACTCACGTGGAAGCAGCATATATTCCAAATAAGGGGAAAAGCGAACGCCCAATTAGGCAAACTCTATCCCCTTATAAATATGAACTCGCAACTAAAACTCAAAATGGGACTAACATTATACAAGACGCTTATCCACCCTATACTCACATTCGCTGCTCCGGTCTGGGGTTATGCTGCAAAAACACACATTATGCGCCTACAAATACTGGAAAACAAAATTCTACGACTGGTAGCAAAAGTGCCTTACACTGCGCCAGTGGACTTATTACACGACGAATTAAAAATGCACACGATAGAGCAATTCATTAAAAAGCTCTCACACGACACGTATAAACACCTGCCTAAACATCACAACCCTTTAGTAACGAACCTAGGCAAATATACAATGGAAATTTATAAACATGCTAGACCACTAGCGCTTTTCCACAGAAATCTAACTCCAAATAACACGGAAGTACAGGAATTCTTGAACAATCTACTACACGACTGAATCAGATATTGACACAGGACTGTTCCCATCCCTCTCTCACTCAACCAAACCTTCCTTTTCCCTGTTTCAGACCGCAGCCTGCCACAGAGCCCTACAAGCCCTCGGCGACTGCCGAGGCGGACCGGGAGAACTAGGGCCTCCCACTAGTGTCCTACGTGCGCGGTGAAAGCGGGCCACCGCATGATGGAGTAGGACACTCTGACGACCAAGCGATCAACAAGGTTTAACGCAGACACGATAAGACCTGCCGGTCTCAGGCAGACGAAGCGAGAATTCTAGCGCAACACCGTGCATCAAGCACTAATATAATTACTAACCAATAGCCTAAAAGTAACGACTTGCAGGTGCAACACTAGATGTAAGCTTAAATATTGCATGAATAACATCATTTTACGCTAACACTAACATTAGCACGTACCACAGCGACTAACAGGCCTATGCCTGTGCAACTTTAATCACAAGTAAGCACAAATAGCGTTTTCATATTAACACCAAGTTAACACAACGCATGTATTCCTCTTGGTCCTGTCCAGGTTTCATGGGCATTACCAAAAAGCAACATCTGACTCGCTCGCATGTACTACATGCCCGCTTAAAAGCTTTCAATTACTAACTGGGGTGCTATGCGGGACCCACCTAACGCACGATGATGCACGATAAAAATAGCATTACACGAACTAAAACGTGGAGGGTTTTTTTTAGTGAGTAACCCTCCCCATTCAGGGCGCAGAGACCCTCACACTGTTGGCCTCAGCATGTCGGCCTTCGCCTGTAACGGGTTTTTCCCCTCCACGGTAAAAAACAAATAAATAAATAAACAAATAAATAAATAAGTAAATAAATAAATAAATAAAAAAATTTGTGGTCAAAAGTGTTGCTGTTTTTGTAGGTGTTTCTGATGGCTGTTGTCCACGCGGAGCTTAGTTTCAGTCCGCCATCTCTGTTATAATTGTTGGGGTGTAATTTGATGTGGATGGCCTCCTTGATGAGTCTGTTCCAGTAATTTTCTATGTGTTCTAGAACTTTCGTGTCTTTGAAGTTTATTTTGTGCACCTGCTCTATGCAATGTTGGGCTACTGCTGATTTTTCCAGCTGGAGAAGTCTGATGTTCCGTTGATGTTCTTTGCATCTTTCCTCTATTGTACGTCCTGTTTGACCCACATACACCTTTCCACACTCACAAGGAATCCTGTATATTCCTGGGACCTTAAGCCCGAGTGGTTCTTTCACCGACCTGAGGAATTGTCGGATCTTCTTGGGGGCGTGAAGAAGGTTTTGATATTATGTCTCGCGAGTATATGGGAAACCTTGTTTGAGACAGAACCGTAGAATGGTATGTAGGCCTTCTCTTGAGGGCTCTCCTTCCCTTGTGTGAGTTGTGGGTTATTCCTGTTGCGTTCTACTTTCCTACGGACCCCCTTGATGTCCTGGTTACTATATTCATTCTTACGTAAAGTATCCTGTAGGTATTGAAGTTCTAGGTGTAAGTGCTCCTTGTCTGCGATGTCAAACGCTTGGTGAAATAGAGTGGAGATGATTGTTTTCTTCTGAGTGGGATGATGGTGGCTGGAGGCATCCTAGTATCTGTTGGTGTGTGTGGGCTTCCTGTAGACTGTGTGTCCCAGGCTGCCATCCAGTTTTTTGTACTCTAGAACATCCAGGAAGGGGAGGGAGTTGTCGCTCTCCACTTCCATGGTGAATTTGATATTTGTGTGTAGACTACTGAGATGGTCCAGAAAAAAGGTAAGTTTTTCTGTCCTGTGTGGCCAGAGGACAAGTGTGTCGTTGACATACCTATAGAAGGCTTTTGGTTTGTGTGTGGTGGTGTCCAGTGTGGTGTGTTCAAAGTTTTTCATGAAGAAATTGGTAATAGCCGGTGATAATGGTGAACCCATGGCCACTCTATCAGTTTGTTTGTAAAACTGGCCGTTGTAGCAGAAGTAGTTGGACGTGAAGATGTGTCTAAAGAGATGTGTGATGTCCTCTGGAAATTATTCTGCTATGAGATGCAGTGAGTCGTCTAGAGGCACTCTGGTGAAGAGAGATTCAACGTCAAAACTCACCAAGATACCCCCCGGGTCCAATCTCAGGGTTGAGATCTTTTGTATGAAGTGGCTGGAGTTATTAATGTGATGATGACAGGAGCCCACTAGTGGGTTCAATAGGGTGGTGAGGTGTTTGGCTAGCTGGTACGTAGGTGAGTTTATGGCGCTCACCATGGGTCGGAGTGGCACTGTAGGTTTGTGGATTTTGGGAAGTTCGTAGAGTCTGGGTGGAGTGGCTGCATGTAGGATGGTGCTTTTTTGGACTTCGGTGGTTAGGCTGGAGTGTTTGATGAGGTTGGTGGTCATCTTGGTGATCCTGGCCGTCGGGTCCTTGTCCAGTTTCTTGAAGAACAATACCACTTCAATACCTACAGGATACTTTACGCAAGAATGGATATAGTAACCAGGACATCAAGGAAGCCCGTAGGAAAGTAGAACGCAACAGGAATAACTCACAACTCACACAAGGGAAGGATAGCCCTCAAGAGAAGGCCTACATACCATTCTACGGTTCTGTCTCAAACAAGGTTTCCCATACACTCGCGAGACATAATATCAAAACCTTCTTCACGGCCCCCAAGAAGATCCGACAATTCCTCAGGCCGGTGAAAGAACCACTCGGGCTTAAGGTCCCAGGAGTATATAGGATTCCTTGCGAGTGTGGGAAGGTATGTGTGGGTCAAACAGGATGCACAATAGAGGAAAGATGCAAAGGACATCAACGGAACATCAGACTTCTCCAGCCGGAAAAATCAGCAGTAGCCCAACATTGCATAGAGCAGGTCCACAAAATAAACTTCAAAGACACGAAAATTCTAGAACACACAGAAAATTACTGGGACAGACTCATCAAGGAGGCCATCCACATCAAATTACACCCCAACAATTACTATAGAGATGGCGGACTCAAACTAAGCTCCGTGTGGACAACTGCCATCAGAAACACCTACAAAAACAGCATCACCATTGAGCTCGAACAAAATGCGTACCCACGGGAAGACACCCCAACCGGCGACCCCGGACAAAGTTTATACCCGTGGGAAAACACTTCAGCCGAGGATACACATACCTCACGACAGCAGGCCCAAACACAGACCATTGCCTGTACATTGTCTAGGACAACACAACCCACATCCTCCAAACCATAGGATATATTTGGAAAACTGAGGAGGCTTTTTCATCCTGAAGATGGCCATGGAGTTTACAATGGCCGAAAGCTCGACCTTTACAAATCTAACATGGCTGATCACCTGTGAAGCCTTGATCCATAACGTTCGCCGTGAAAGCTTCAAATCTTACAATTATCTTATTGCTTATTTCCTTGTAGATGTAAGGAATATGGGAATACAGTAAGCTTTGAGCAATAGACAAATCTTTTAAAGCTTTGAGATTCCATTCTCTTTGCATGGCTAAGATATAAAAAAATTGATAAAAATCTTATAAAAAATGAATAACAATCCTCCATTTGACATAAATTTAAATCCAGTAAAATGCGGTTCCCAGGTTTATTGGCCCATAAACCCGGGAACATCATTTTACTGGATAGACGCCGGTTGTGAAAGCCAAAAGTTTAAGTATTCCAAAAACTCACACAAATAACAAGAAATATCTCCGAAATGATTCACTCTATAAAAAAATTATTTGGGCATAAATTGTTTTAGCAAGATCTAGGTAAGATTTGGTCTATCTCTTACGGTTTACCAGCTATGCAACAGTCATCCAGAGTAAACAGGACTTCATAGGCTATAGAGAAAATTCAAAATATACATTTCATTTGTTATAAAAATATCTTAAACATATGGCAATTTTAGTCAAAATTGTTAGAGCCATTTTCAAGAAAATCAAAATTTTCAAAACATTTTCCATGTAAAGAGTAGTTTAGGTTGGAGGAATTTTCTTCAAAATCTTCGTGTCACATCCTTAAAAGATATTAAACTTAAACACCAACTTTGGTTTTTATTTTTTTTTTCATTTTTTAGTTATGTTGTCTACACACACACATATATGCAAATGCTTTTTTGGATTCAGGGGGCCTCAAAATATATATTTCCAGTGATACCTCAACATTGAATTTTTGGGTGGAATACAATACTTCCTCTACATACTATACGTAGTAGAGAGAGTAAAAATACTTTTCTTGGAAAAAAAAAAATTATTTTGTTGTTTAACGATGCTGTCAATTGCCAGGATCACATCAGCATCGCAGGTGTGCCGGAATTTTGTCCCGCAGGAGTTCTTTTACATGCCAGTAAATCTACTGACATGGAGCTGTCGCTTTTAAGCATACTTAAAAACCATCGACCTGGGCCGGGTTTGAACCCGCAACCTTGGGATCAGTAGGCCAGCGTCTGACCAACTGAGCCACCCAGACCGACACTTTTCTTGGATTCAGGGGGCTTCAAAATATGTATTTTTGATGAAATCTTTACATAAAATTTTTGTGTGAAATGCAATCCTAATAGGATCATGGGAGAGGAAGTAAAAATTCAATGCCAAAGATATGATTTAAACCTTGGATCTCATTGTTAATGTGCTAACAGGGATAACAAAACAGCAACATACGCCCTAAGATAAAAAAAATGAGCAGACTCTGGAAGCGTATATTTGTCTAGTTTCATATCGTTTCCACGGCCAATGTACCATGGTGTCACGAAATGCGTGTCTTTAGCATCGTTTTGTTGTCATTTCTCATATTGAGTCTCAGCTATTCAATGTGAGCAGATGGCTGAATGGTTGGGCTTAGACAAATATAGCTTCCAGAGTCTACTCATTGTTTTTTGTCTTAAGAGTGTATGTTGAGATAAGGGGAAACATAAAATGTAAAAACTGAAGCTACTACCCTGAAGCAAATTAAATCAATAAATATATATAAATATCTAGAGACTAGGCTATTAGTTTCATTATTCTTCCATAAGGTCTTCAGACTTCAAAACTGTCTCAAATTATATTCAAACCTAGTCTCTAAAGTATTTATGTATATTTATTGAAGGAGAAATATGCTCATTTATGTGTTTTAACAGCAGCTCTCACCCCCCCCCCCCCTCTTGCTTTTCCATACCTTTCAAGCTTTATTTTCTAATACACATATAAATAATTTAACTGGAGTGGTAAATTGTCATAAGAAGAAATGTTAAAAAACATCAGTTATACTTACCCCTGCATCTGCACAAGCAAGCTGTATCAAATAACAGAAATAAATTTTAGCTTTAACTTTACCAAAGTCAACCAAAAATTTATATTCTCTGTTCTTATCAAATATGTTAATAGTATGTGTGTGAATGTAACCAATAACCTAAAAAGATGCTTATCAAAGCTACACAACACAAACATAATCGTAGTGAACATTCCAAACAGATATGACTTAAATGAGAACTCATGTGTGAATAAAGCCATAAAGCAGTGTAACATAGCTATAAGTAACGTTTGTAGCAGATTTAGTAATGTTAGTGAAGTAAATGTAAGTGTTCTGAACAACAATTTTCACACTCAGCACAGCCTGCATAGAAAATCAAGTTATTAAAAGATTGGAATGGACCAATTTTCTACAGGTAGTATTAGACAAAAATTCAAGCTGGGAAAAACACATTAGTAAAATTTGTAATAAAATCTCCTCTAGCCTGTTTGTTCTAAAACAAATGGCAAAACTTGTCAATGCAGACGTCCTTAGGAAAATTTATTATGGGTTAATATACCCACATCTTGCTTACAGTATCACAGTATGGGGACAAAGTGCAACAGTACACACAAAAAGACTATATTACAAAAAAGAGCTATAACAATAATTTTAAGATTAAATAGACAGGAATCATGTAGAGAATACTTTAAGAAACTGAACATTTTGACATTATATTCATTGTACATAGTTGAGATAATTTTGCTAGCAAAAAGAACTGAAAACAGCAGTAAAATGAATAACCAGATACATGAATACAACACTAGGGTAACACAGATTTTCACATAAATTCTCATAGACTAAAAATTTACAAAACCAAACCATCAGTAGCTCCATGTTTGCTATGTAACAAACTACCACAAAATATAAAAGAAACAAAATGTATACGTAAATTTAAAGTAGAATTGAAAAAGTATTGCATAGATGGGAGTTTTTACTCAATAGAACTTCTAAATAGGGTATAAGCCATAGCTGTAAGATTATAAATATGTGTTAGATGATAGATGTATATATTAGTATAGATGTACATAAATATCTTTGTAAAAGTTCTTTAAATGTAATTATGTACAACCATGTGTATTCTGATGCTGTGAATTACACTGTAATTTCTACAGCTAATAACAATAAACAGTAGTTTCATCCAAATAGCACCACAGTGAGCAAACTTTATTAACTTCATACCAAATAAAATTATTTATAATTTATTGAATTCTATTATCCCTGAAATATTTTCTTTCGTGACCCTCAGACTGAAAAATGATCAAAAAATTATCAAATTAATGATTTTTAGGCTCATGCATATTGTTGTTGTTGTTAGCTAATGCTGGATTTCTGACAATGAAGTCATTAATCCTCTTGCTCTCCAATATTTTTCACTGATGGATGGGGCACTAGAAGTGGCCGGGTATATTTGAAGGTGGTCTCAATCCATTTCCTCTTGCAGATCACATAGAGGACAGAGTGGTGAATAATATATCCCAATTCTGTTTAAATGTTTTGCCAGACAATCATGTCCTGTAATCAACCTGAAGGTTGCAACTGCTGTTTTTCAAGCATACTCAGGAATTACTGTTTGAATGTTTGGTAATTCCCATCTTTTATTCTTTGATTTTTCATAGTAGTATTTCGCAATAATTTTTTTGAGCTCAGAGTTGACTAATCTTTTAGCTGCATAAAATGGTAGATTAACTATTGATTTCTGCACATTTTTGGTACCCTTTTTTGCAAGAAAATCAGCTTTCTCATTACCACTCGGTCCACAGTGAACTGGTATCCATTGGAAGACTAGGTGTTTTTGAAGTGCTGTTAGATGGGTAAGGATTTTCCAACATTCTATAATTGTTTGGTTGATATAATCCCCCAGAGACCAAGGAAAACAGCTGTTGCAGCCTTCCGACTATTGACAAATCACGACTGCTTAGCAAGTCATCTCTACAGAATAGGTATCTCAGCCTCACCAATATGTGTCCTGTGTAACGATCCAGCAGAAATGAATGAAGAACACTTGAAGACCTGTGAAGCATTAAGATCAGAAGAAACTACAGTTCAAAAGTATTGGAAAGCACGAATGCTAATGGCTTCATTGCCAGATGCAAGGCACTAGAAAACAACAACAACATAATTGTTTGGTTTTTGGTGACAACTTGGAAGTAATTGCTATAATTGCTGCCCTGGAATCTGAGAGAATAACTGCTTGCTGAAAATGTGAAATTCTGTACAAAAGATTTTGTAGGGCCATTCGAATTGCTTCAATTTCTCCATCAAAATTAGTAGTTACATAACTTAAAGATTTGTAATAGGAAAAGAGGTGACATGTGACTCCAGCACCTGCTCCATCTTGGTTTGCATATAAACTTTCCTGAAACCTTCAGTTATTGGTTGGCAGTGACGTTTTTTTAGATTTTGTTATTTTTAAAGGTCTAGGGCAGGCTTTAAATGTCCCTTTTCTGCTGAAATTTTTGGCAATATTTGAACAAAGTATGGGTCAAAAAGAACTCAAAAACAACCAAATTCAGTGTGAGACAGAATATATGGCTAGACCCCAAAAGAAATCATTTATATAAATATTTATTGCAGATGTAATTTATTTTTCATGTTGATAAGAATTAGTTGAGTAACGAAGACATGTTGTTATTTTTTCATTGTTGTGAAAAATATAATTATTTAAAAATGTCATAAATGTTAAGTTTCATGTTTAAATTTAATATGTATAAGTATAAGAAGCATGTATATTTAATGTTAAAAGTGTAGGAGAATAGATAAAGATCGCTTCCCTAACAATACAGGAACTATTTAACGTAGGAAAATATAAAATAAGCGCATACGCACATGAATATAAAAAGATCGTCATGTAAAGAAGTGCCAATTTTGTCATTAGCATCTGTATGTTTGAAAGGTGAAGACGCGTTTCTGTAATGCGCGTGGACGTGGGTCTAAAAGACTATAAAAGTGGAAAGACTGTCAAGAAAATACAAATAGGTGCAACGAAAGTCAATTCAATTATAACAAGTGTAATAAAGGACGAAAAAAGTGTTAATAAAGTGATATATAGTGAAGTTACATCGAGTGTTCATTCATTGCACCCAGTACCATGCGTCGGAGAGAAAGAAAAGAGTCTCATAGCTCAACACATAGCTTCATATTATTAAAAATACAGCACCAAGTGGAAAGGAAAGTTAAGCAGCATCACCACAAGGGAAATGCTATGAATCAGAGGAGAGAGACTATTAAACCAAAGAGAGGAGGCGTGACAAACAGGTAATCTGACTCATGATCATGAATGCACATGTGTAGAAAACTTGGTTTTTCTCGCCTTTACGTTTTTTAATACACTATGTGCTCCATGCGCATTAAATTTTGTGCTATACTCCTAAACTTTTTCCAGCATGTGCTCCATTTATGTGACTTCAACATCAGCATTTGGTTTCAAAATCTGAAAATTTGTTAAGCTTTAAATAAATTAAATACACCGAAAAAAAAGTAAAAAAATATTTTCAATGTCCATTAAAGCAAAGAAATTAATTATTTTAAAAGTAACTATTTGTTCTTTCTCCAAAGATTGATGATGTTTGTTGGGCAATCAGAGGTTATAAAATAATAAAACTGTTGGTATTTTAGTTTTCAATGCACATGAAATGTTTTGAATATTAAGGTATTTTTGCATTGTGAATAAACTGAATAATTAATTCCCTCAAAACTATAAAACAAATTGTGCTGGAACTTTGTGTGGTAATTTATAACATAAACACCCTTAAGTATGCGAGGTATTGATTTTATACCTATAGAAATGTCAAATTTCAGTCCCAGGGTCCCTGAAGTTCATACCAAATGAAATTGTTTATAATTTATTGAACTCTTTTATTATCCCTAAAATGTTTTCTTTCTTCATGTGAGGAATCACATATTTAAATAATGCAGCATCAAACAAAGATAGTATACATCAAGGAGAAACACCCACTGGTGAAACATTACAGCTAGGGCTCGGAAGTTCATGCCCCAAAAAACACTGAAATATGCATGCCAATATGCTCTTAAAAATTTGAAAATATTCCAAGAAATATGCACTATTTAATTAAAACAATTAATGTTCCTTTGCAGTAGACCAGACGAATTAGTATAAATAATAAATCAAGTTATCTTATTCCATAGAGGTTGAATCAGAAGTGGTCCTGCTGCTAGTATTAACTGCTAAATTGCAGTTCACAACCAACACTTTGCACAAATTTTCAACTGTAAAACATCATCTGTTGTCTAGCAAAACACTTTTGTAACGTGAAAAACTTCTCTCCACATCACAAGATGTTATCGGGGCATATTTAAATGATGTTAACTGCTTCACAGAGAGAGTCAAGTCTCTTGGTGTGACAGATGGTTTTCTTTCCAGGATGTCTCGTATATCGCACATCTGTTTATAACCAGAATTTTTTGAAATTACATAATTCACTTTCTCTTTCACTTTTTGTCCTATGCTACCAGGAACCGAACTTAGATCACATATTGTTTTTTCAAAGACAGTAAGTGATTCATGCAAGGGAGATCCATGGGAAAGAATCACGTATTGTCTCAGAAATATGATGAAGAGCATGTGCCAAACAAGTTATATGAATTAAGTTAGGAAAAATACATTTCAGAGTTTGTCCTGATTTTACCATATGAGGACCTGCATCAGTAACAATAAAAGTTGTTGTTAGCTAATGTTGGATTTCTGACAATAAAAGTAACCGGTCATATTTGATTCCAGATGGCCACAGTAATTTCAAAGGGTCCATCACAAACTGGGTCACAGTTACATTGTCAGTGGCCGACAATTCGCTCAAATTAAGAAGATAAGGTGTAGTCTTTTGTTCATTATTTAAAGCACCCACGATTATATTAGCAATAGAACGACACTCACAATCAGGGGGTTCATCAACAACCACAAAAACTGATCCGTTAATTGATTTTGTATATTTGACAATACGCTATTGTAACAATGTCCTACATAAGTCTTATGCAGTGTACTTTCTGCAGGCACATGTTGTCGAGTGTATTTGGTAAGAAAGTTTTTACATGTTGGATTATTAATTTTGAACAAGGGAATATCAGCAGCTAAAAATGCTTGGCACAAGCCATAGGAAAATTCAGTAACCCTACTTCCTAAACACTCTACTAGCTGTTTTTTAACAGGTTCTTTGTTTGCGAGTTTTCTGATTAAATTCTCCTTATATATTGCTGTTTATGTGCTCAACTATTTTAAATATTTTCTCGCTCCCTACATTTTTCTCACACGCTCCACAAAACAGTACCCTATTATCTGTATTCTGTAGATATTAAGTCACCCGAAAACTCTTTCTGTAAATTAATTAATCTAGCACTCAAAGTTGGTTTTATTTTCGGCATTTGAAGAGCTTTTTAACATTTTATATGCCTAATTTAATTTGGTGGGAACCAGTTCACAATACTGTTACGTTTGAAGACCACAATACAACTGCTGGCGGACAGGCAAGTGTTGCTATAATTGTGCTGCTCAAAACGTTGACCTGCACTTTATCTTTGTTAATATAAATCTCTCAGATAACGCACTGATTATTCTCTACGCACATACATATAATGAAAGGGTGGAAAAGGGATTCACTGCATGAGAACATGACTCAAAATTAGTTCTCGCCACCTAACGAATTGCATCATGTTGTTGTAGTGTTTAACGCCCGTTTTTACTACTACGGCACCACAGGCGGTGACACTGATGATACATGGAATGAAGATGGAGCACCAGTTGAATGAGATGGCAGGGGAAACCGGAGCACCTGGAGAAAACCAGCCCTGACGCCGCTTCGTCCACCACAAATACCACACCTACCAATAGGTGGTAGGCGAGCACACTAACCGCTCGGCCTCAGTGCCACCTAACGAATTGCATCATCATGTGCAATACTACCAGTATGAAAAATATTGTCCAGATGGAAAAAAATAATAAAAAACCATAAAAATCATTAAAATATGCAATATAGGGGCTATAATATTGAAATAATATGCATTTATCAAAATCAAGAAAATATGCAGTTATATGCACTATAAAATCATGTCCAAATAACTGAAAATTCCATAATTTGTGCACATAACATAAAAGCATACATTTTTAACCCCTAAGAAAAAACATGCAAATGCATGAACTTCCTAGCCCTAATTACAGTAAATACAGAAAATCAGTTTCGTTAAGTATAAAATTAAATACAAAAGGGTACCTACCTCTCATGAGATCACAAGTTAAAATCTTGACTTGGGTGAGTCATCTGGATAAGATGGATTTCCTTTATCCTCAAATTGATGATAATGATGAAGATGATAAAATAATATGTACATACTAATGAACCTACTCATTTCAAACTAGCACAATACTAACTGAAACTTTTAAGCATACAGTATCACATAATTCTAAAGTAAAAACAAATTAGAAACTAAAAACTTCACTAGATTATATGCAGTTCCAAAAATTCACAAACCAGGAAATAAAATGAGACCAATTATAAATTTATAAATTCACCTACGTATAATTTAGCTAAATGGTTAACTAAAAAATTTAGTACCTTTGATCAATTTGGAAGTTTAAGTATTAAAAATTCTTTTGAATTAGTAGAAAAGACTAGCAACATAGTATTGTCTAATAATGATAAACTCATTTCTTTTGATGTAACTGCTTTATTTCCTAGTATTCCTAGAAAAAAGCTTTTGATTTTTTAAAAAAAATGGTTAAATTCTTTAGAATTAAACAAAGATTTAATAGATGATTTTGTAAAACTTACAAATCTTTGTTTAGATCAAAATTTCTTTAGTTTTAATGGTAATTTTTTTCAACAAACTTCTGGCTTGGCAATGGGTAGTCCACTTTCGCCATTTCTTGCTAATCTTTTCATGAGCTTTTTTGAAACTCAAATTATAAAATCATTCCCTCTAATTTTTAAAATATGGTATAGATATGTGGGTGACATTTTTGCTGTTGTCCCTAAAAAACAGACAAATGATGCTTTAAAACTTTTAAATTTACAAGATAAAGCTATACAATTCATTATTTATTTATGCCAACAAACTTACTGTTGGTGTTTTTAAACACACAAGCCGTGTGTGGGCAAAATTTGAGAAATACGAACTGGTCTGGCAGTTTGTCATAATTGCTCAGTGGTTAGAGATGCCGCCCGGTAAGCGGAAGGTCTGTGGTTCAAATCCCAGTTGTGGCATTGAATTTTTAAGTTCCAGTTCTACCTCTCTATACAATTCACTTTGGAAACTGAAAATAATGGATGCCTTTCATTTCTGGACTTAAAAATTAAAAGACATAACAATAAATTGAATTTTGGTATTTACAGAAAATCTACTCACACTGATAATTACATAAAAAATAAAAGTTTTAAGCCTTTTGCACATAAATTTGCTGTTTTCAATAGTTTCATTTATAGGTTAATAAATATACCCCTTAATAAAGAAGAATTTGACACAGAATACAAACACATTATTAATACTGCAGTAATTAATGGTTTTAATACAGATTTTATACATAAAAAGATAGAAAAATTTAAGTATCAAAAAGCTTTTAAGGGAGTTTCTACCCTCAAAAAAATAAAACAATTGTATTTTTAAAAAGTTGACTTACCATCCATGGGCCAATAAAAAATTTACAAAGATTTTTAAAGAATATGGAATAAATTTGGTTCCTCAAAATAAATTTAATATACAAAATTTACTAAATTTTTCTAAAAAAGATAAAATACCAAATTATAAAAAATCTGGCATTTATCAATTTAGCTGTTTACATTGTGATAAGGTTTATATTGGTAAAACTAAACGTCATTTAGAAACCAGAATAAAAAAGCATTTTAGAAATATTAAATATAAACAAACTGATAAATCAGCAGTGGCAGATCATTTTTGGTCATTTAATCATGAAATTAATCCAGAAGTTAAATTATTAAAACAATTAAGTGAACCTATAGATTTAATGGTTTGGGAAAAAATTTTTATTTTAAAAAACAGGAACCGTGTTATGAACTTTGAATTACCTTCTATAGATTGTATTTATAGATTTTTGTTTTCAGAGATTGGTAATTAAAATGAACATCAGTATTTATGTTTTTTGTTTTCAGAAAAAAATGAAGAATTGTAGCTTTGGTAACAAATTTGTTTGTATAGCTTTGGCTTTGAAAATGTGTTGGAGTCAACTCGAAACTAGAGTCAGTGTTTGCAACATTACTAAGTTAAGTGAAGTTTTTAGTTTCTAATTTGTTTTTACTTTAGAATCTTGTTGCTTCACTGTTAATAGCTTCATTTTCCTTAAGTATCACATAAGTTATACATCTTCAAAGGGAGATGGCTAAAGTAATATATTAATGATCAAACTAATATGTATTATTTAACATAAGAAAACAATAAATGAAAACACAGAAAAACCCAGGAAATACATTATTTAAAGTACTTATATGTATACCAGTACTATTATTCATAATTTGTACTAATAAAAAAAGAAAAATTTTACAATACTCATGCTTTACAGTGGTTTAAAAAAATTATGGAAATGCTATCATCATTTAAGCTTAGGCATGATAGAAAACCTTTTATTATTTAAGTCTACTTTTTCATCACTGTTATCATCCATATCATCAGTAATCAGATACAACCTGGGAAAGACTGACCTTACCCAACCATACTGTTAACACACTTATAGTAATAATGCATTTCAAAAATATGATACCTTGCCCAATATATATACCTATTGTTTTGTGATGCTCAGCAAGGATACAGTATATTAAAACCATGCACAATATATCTTAACAAAGCATAAACATGATGTATAAATGAGTAAGTAAAAGAACATATTTCCTACAGAGGAACCAGAAATATATGATGAATTGGTGAGAAATGTACAACTGATAAAGTAATTGAGGTAACTATTAATGGACAAAGTTTGGCGCCCAAAAATTTAGCATATACCTGCAAAAAACTGAAGTGAATAATGTATATGTGAAGTATAAACCTTTTTACTCTTCCTGTTGGTTATGTTTTAGAAGATATCTGTTCTCCAAAAAGACTATTGTTATGGTATATATGCTCCTTACCTGAAGAATAATGAGAGCATTTTGAATGGAAAGTTCATCAGATGGAAGACCTTCAGTAAGCCACTGAAGCTGTTCTTTTTCTGAGCCAATGAATGACGTAAGGCTAAAGTCTGATACACCCAGCATTTCCTGCCATTGTTTAACAGAACTGCGACGGACATCTTCTGGGGCTGGTGAGAGATATATGATAAATGCTGCAGCTAGAAGTGAGTTTAGAGGTAGCTGCTTTACATCTTGTGATAGTTCTGTCAACTGCAATCAAAACAATGCAGTTATAAAGGTGGTTAAATCTTTTCAAAAGAGCTATGATAAACTAACTTTGTTGTATCTAACAATGCAAATTTTACTGACTGAAACTAAATGTTTCCCTAAAAGTTTATGTAAAAATAATAAATAAACAAACAAATCAATAAAAATATTACATGTAAGGGTTGTAACAAATAAAAATACTGGCAACATATGCAGTATAGTCAAACATATGTTTACAGTAAGCATTGTTTTCAGTTAGCCATGTCCCATATTACATTCTGGTAAAAATATCAGTATCAGAAAAGAGTACTTTGGCAATAGCTGATGAAGTAGCCTACAAATACATCCCTGTATTAAAATGTGATGAGTGAAGCCAATAGTATCTAGTTGGTTCCTTGCTCAATGGAATTAATTTAATGGGAGAATGAGAGGTGAAAAAGTCCAAATGATAGCATTGAAAGGAAAGTACCCTCACAGATCCAAAATAGTGATAAATAACATAGTGCTGGAACAAGTACACAAGTTTAATTATTTAGGATGCAATATAACATCCTAAATAATAAAGTAAGTAAATTCCAGAACAGTTACAGAATATTAGCAAGAACATTAAAAAGAAAAACTAGACAACAAACAAGCTTAAAATTTTACAAAACAGTGGCGCTTCCATCGTTAACATATGAATGAGAAACATGGACGATAAAGAAAAAAGAATGGGATAAAATAAATGCAGCAGAAATGAGGTACCTTAGAGCCATAAAAGGATGTACAATAATGGATAAATAAAAAATGAAGAAATAAGAGAAGAACTAGGTATTTGCCCAATAAATGATAAAATAAACCAATATAGGAAAAGCTGGAGAAATCATTTACAAAGGATGGAGAATACCTGATATCCCAAAATGCCATACAATTACCAACCAAATGGGAGATGTTGGAAGACCGATGAGAAGCTGGAGAGAGACTTGAGGCTGGAACAGGAGAAGTCTCCTAATCCATGAAGTGTTGATGATGATAACATTTTTAGTTTTTTGTATATAAATAAAAAATAACCCTTAGTGCAACAGACAGGCGTGACTCCTCAGGGTAGGCAGGGGAGGCACTGCCTACCCTATCGTAATACATCAACAAATAATGTTTAACTATGATTCCGCATTTTATCATTTGAACTGTCATTTTCCCCTAAATTGCAGTTCAAGAAAAGTTTTCTCGGTTATAATGACCAGCGCATGGTCAAATCCTTTAATCTCAATTCCAATTCATCAAAACTGCGTTGCGTGTTTGAAACGCGCGGCAGAAATGATACGCATGGAACCTGGGTAGTGGAGAGAAGGCTAGCTTAACCTCTGCCTGCCCGGCCCCATTTCCTCAGTACGAGGCCCTTGAACAGGGATAAGGAAACATTCGGTCTGTATATGCACTCCGAGCATGCGTAGACGAGTCTGCCAGCAGTCCGAACACTTGCCTGCCCAAATCCGAATTTATGCGACATTTTCCGAACAGCCATACTCCACGAACGAAGATCTCAGAGATCTGCATCTGTTGTTATCTCTGTGTAATAGCAGTATGACCGACTTAATTAGTGAACTATTACAAATTTCGCTTTCGCGGTGCACTGACAATGAAAAGAGGAGTGTTTAAGCTATTTAACACAAAGCTGCAGTCAGACAATTTTTCAATTTCTTAATCTATTTTAGTCATGGGCATAGCAAAATGGGGGCAAGGGGGGCCACGGCCCCCTCTTGGAAGTTGGTGAACTTAATGTGCAGTCAGTTACTGACTTTTAAACTATTATTTTAATTTTGATGTAAAGAACAATTTTTGTTTAGCACAAATTAATACGGTTATCTGCAACAAATACTATAAATTTTGACAGTAAAATAATGATTTAATATTATATGATTGCAAATTTCCAACATGTGCCCCCCCCCCCTCTGGAAAAAAGTCTGCCGACACTCGTGATTTTAGTTTTGGCGGTAATTCGTCCGTAAAGTCACACTCATTCACTCTGCTCTTATTAAACAACCAAACAATATATTGTTTGCGTTATCCGCAATGACTTCGCCCCCTATATTTCGGATAAACGGGGTTTATTATTATTATTATTATTATTATTATTATTATTATTATTATTATTATTATTATTATTATTATTATTATTATTATTATTATTATTATTATTATTATTATTATTATTATTATTATTATTACTATTACTATTACTATTACTATTACTATTACTATTACTATTACTATTACTATTACTATTACTATTACTATTACTATTACTATTACTATTACTATTACTATTACTATTACTATTACTATTACTATTACTATTACTATTACTATTACTATTACTATTACTATTACTATTACTATTACTATTACTATTACTATTACTATTACTATTACTATTACTATTACTATTACTATTACTATTACTATTACTATTACTATTACTATTACTATTACTATTACTATTACTATTACTATTACTATTACTATTACTATTACTATTACTATTACTATTACTATTACTATTACTATTACTATTACTATTACTATTACTATTACTATTACTATTACTATTACTATTACTATTACTATTACTATTACTATTACTATTACTATTACTATTACTATTACTATTACTATTACTATTACTATTACTATTACTATTACTATTACTATTACTATTACTATTACTATTATTATTATTATTATTATTATTATTATTATTATTATTATTATTATTATTATTATTATTATTATTATTATTATTATTATTATTATTATTATTATTATTATTATTATTATTATTATTATTATTATTATTATTATTATTATTATTATTATTATTATTATTATTATTATTATTATTATTATTATTATTATTATTATTGTTGTTGTTGTTGTTTGTTGTTACTGTTACACTTTGCCTACCCTAAAATTTTGACTGCGAGCCGCCACTGGCAACAGACCTTTGTGGGCCAAGGCTTACCGCCCAGTCACTGCATCTCTCACCTCTGCCCACTTCATGCACCCCATGTCATGAGTGGGGTGCAGAACTGGAGGGTGGAACATGGTCAGTGCCCCAAACCTCCTGGCCAGTTATGCAGCCTTCGTAACATGGAGTCGCTACTACTTTATTAAATAGCTCCTAAATTGGCCCCTCAGGGACCTAACGAGTTTGGGTGCACCCTGTGCCAGACCTCCCAATGTGAGGAAACATCTCCATGTTGGTACCAGGATTAAACTCGAGTCCTTGCATCAGAGGTAGGCGCACTACCACTGCACTACAGAGGCATTCTTAACTTTTTGTACAGTCTTCAATTCAATTTATTCATCCTTAGACCAAATACATGATATTGAATATATCAGGTGTGTAAAACAAAATATTAACATTTATTGCATCCTTTGATTATGAATATGGAATTGTCAAAATTTGTATACATATAGAGCCATTACATAGTAAAAGCAGTATCAATCATATAATAAAAAACTACTTTTATAAATAATGTATTTATATTTAACAAGAACATAAAATATACAATTCATTCTTTCATATGCAAAAATTGATCAACTGTATAAAAACATTTATTAAGTAAGAATTTGTGAATCTGCTTTTTGAAACTTGCTATAGATTGTATATTTTTTTATTTCCAAAAGTAAATTATTGTAGAATTTGATTCCTTTATAATAAAACCTATCCTCAAATAACAATCTACTATGATGTGGGGTTAAATGTAATTTACATTTACCTTTTGTGTTATAATTATGTATTTCTGAATTTGTAGTAACATTTTTTAAATATATATATATACACACAGGGTAGTGGTAATATGTTAAACAATTTAAAATATGGCTTACAACTAGTGGTGTTAGGTAGATTAAGCATAATTCTAATGATTTTCTTCTGCACCCCAAATATTTTTATCATTTCACTGCTATTTCCCTATAAGACATAGGCTATAATGTTTGAATACTAAGTTTTTTAGTGCAGATAATTGATAACATGTCTGGCTGAGTCTTTTCATTAAATCTTGTATGTGTATATTCCAATTTAGGTTATGATCATTCCATAGTCCAAGAAATTTTGTTTTATTTGAGCATTTTATATCTTCCCCATCTAGTATGACTTTCAGGTTGTTTTCTTATTAATTGGAATTTCATCTTTAATTTGATATAGGTTTATCCGCTATTTTGTACTGTGATTTCTGTTGCTTCACAGAAAATAATTATGATTCCTAAACAATTTGAAGTAGAGAGGTAACTTTCAGCCAATTTTTACTTTCTCTACTGGTAAGTAGGGGAAGTATTGTATTCCACCCAAAAATTTGAAGTCGAGATTTCACCGGAAATACATGTTTTGAGGCCCCCTGAATCCAAAAAAAGCATTTTTAGAAAAAGGTCCGTGTGTGTGTAGTCTGTGGACAGCATAACTCAAAAACGAAAAGTCGGTTAAAAAACAAAGTTGGTATTTAAGTTTAATGTCTTTCAAGGATGTGACACAAAGATTTTGAAGAAAATAGCCCCACCCTAAACTACCCTTTACATGGAAAATTTTTCGAAAATTTTGATTTTCTTGAAAATGGCTCTAACGATTTTGATTAAAATGTCATATGTTTGAGATATTTTTATGACAAATGAAATGTATATCTTGAATTTTCTGGCTATAGCCCCTGTAGTTGTATTTAATCTGGACGACTTTTGCATAACTGGTAAACCGTTAGAGATAGACCAAATTATACTATACAAAAAATGTAGATCTTGCTAAAATACACAATATATGTCTCAATAAATTTTCTTGTAGGGTGAACCATTTCGGAGATATACCTTGTTATGTGTGTGAGTTTCGGAGAACTTGGAACTTTCGTGAAATGGGTCATCGTTGTTCATTTTTTTATATGTTACGTGTACAAAGAGAACGGAATCTCAAAGCTTTAAAAGATTTGACTATCGCACAAAGCCTACTGTATTCCAATATTCCCCTTGCACCTACAAGGAAATAAGCAATAAGATAATTTGTACAAATGTTTATTTTAACTAACATGAAGAAGATATAGGAATAAGAGTTTGTAAGAATGGTTAGTACAAGAGTAGAGAAAGTCATGTGAGTGCAACACATCAGACTTTTAAGGAGAAATTTTTCCCTACAAATTGGTGCTACTGTTAATTATGACAGCTTCTGTTTGCTCATCCATATAGTTTCTTTCCTTGTAAATATGCAAGTTCATTTTCTTCAATTTATTTTTGAACAGCTTTTCCTGTAAAAACTGTCTGATAAAAATTCTTCTCAGAAATTATGTTATTGTTGCTAGCTAATGCTGGATTTCTGACAATGAAGTCATTAATCCTCTTGCTCTCCAATATTTTTCACTGATGGATGGGGTGCTAGAAGTGGCCGGCATATGTGAAGTTGGTCTCGGTCCATTTTCTCTTGCAGATCACATAGAGGACAGAGTGGTGAAGAATATATCCCAAATTTCTCAGAAACTATTGTTGGTAGCTAAATTAAATTTTAGGACAATAAGCATGTTCCTAAATGCTGTTATGGGTCTATTTTGGTGTTAATAACTTGGTTGATTAATGAAAAAACTGAAGTTATTACCAGTGAAGCATTGTAATGCTTATCTTTTTATAAGCTAATAACAGTGATGTGAATCTAAATTATAATTGAAACACAGAACATCACTTGCATCTAATTAGTCTTGACCAGTTTCAAGAGCTTAACCCAGTTTTCATTATAACTATAACTCTTCTTCTTCTTTACCTGATTGCCCTCCCTTTGTGTAGGACTCACACTCCCTAGGACTTACAAGCCAATACCCAGGGTTAGATGCCTGCTAAGGAGTATAGGCTATGGACCAGACAGAGAGAAGGTATGCCAAGTACCACACATGATAGGAGGAAGAGGATGATACAAAATGCAGGCAAAATCAATGAATGGAAAGGTGATGAGGGAGCAATTGGTGGCGAGGGAAACCAGAGAACACTGAGAAAACCCACCCAGACGCTACTTTATCCACCACGAAGACCACATGCCAGTCGCATGTGGTATTCGATCGAACCTGGGCCGCCTAAGTGGTAGGCAAATGGTCTAATCGCTCGGCCACAGTGCCACCAAGCAATATAATTCAACAAATATAATAAAATATTTAGAGTCTAAGCTTCACTTATCTTTAGTGTAAGTTGTGAATACTAAAGAAAGATCAAGGTTTCCTAACTTATTAATCGCATTTTCTATGTAGACTAGTTACAATGGTCGCCATCATTATGGATACTCGGTGATGTATTCTTTCCTATTTTATTACCAACCACTGAAAGCAAAACAAATTTGTATCAATCTCTGGTATTTCGAAATTCATTATGCAGTACTCATTCTTCAAAACAATTATTTTTTTCCCAAATGAATAAATCTATGGAATTTAATGTCTTTAATATTCACAACTTACACTAAAGATAAGTGAAGCTCAGTCGCTAAATATTTATTATGTTTGTTCAACATGGTTGATTATTTTTAAAAATAAATAATTGCTGATAAATTTTAATCAAAAGATGATTTAAATAAGAAAATAATTCTATCTTCCTTAATAGTATAGTATCTCACCATAAGTAATATGTTATAATTACACGGTTTCATCAACAAGGTGTGTGTATACATATAACCCATCAACAGTAATACATAATTACAGAGCATGATCAAAGTAATCATAGAATTCCTTCATTCCTTCAGATTATAAAAACATTGATCAATCAGAAACCTCTTAGTATGTTTTCTAAATTTGCTCTTGTTATTTTTATGCATTTTATTAGTTATTTGGTTATACGTATTTATGCCTTTATGCAATATAGCTTACCTTCTTAGATGTTCTAGCATTATTTAGATGTGTTTTATTACAATTTTGTATATGGAACCATTAATACTGAAACAGTGGATGTTGTTATTTATAAAGCATACTGTTTCTAGAATACAGAGGCAGGGTAAAGTATAAAAGTGCACCAGTATACTAAGAAGCAATACATCTACTTCCTGTAAAAATTTCTGTCTGATATCTTATACAGTCTGAGGTAGTAGCTGATGAATTAGAAGATCTAACATTGGCTTTTAATCTCATCTCCATGGCGCCGCGGAGGACCCAGGTTCGATTGCCGGTACCAGCATGGGGATTTTATCCCCTCTGGGAAGTCTGGCACGGGGTGCACTCAACCTCGTTAGGTCCTGGGGGGATCAATTGAGGAGCTACTTAATGGAGAAGTAGTGGCCCCAGGTCGAGAAGGCCATATAACTGGCTGGAAGGGCTCGGGGTGCTGACCACGTCCCACCCTCCAGTACTGCACCCCACCAATGATGCCTGTAGTGGGCAGAGGGGTGAAACGTAGCAGCTGAGTGGCAAGCCTTGGCCCTTCACGGGCTGTTGCACTAGGGGTTTAGTTTTTTTTAAATAGGATACTTTACCACAATTTTCAAATATTTTGCATGTACAAGTGATCCCAAAAGTGAGGTTTCCAATTTTTTTTGAAGTACAAAGAAATGTCTATTGACAACAAATGGAACATAGTTTTAAAGCTTGTAATTTTTGTAAATGCTGTGACAGTTTTTGAATGTTCACTTCATACCAGCTCACTACCATGCTACTGAAGAAGCATTGGATCTTATTTTTCACTTCGTCATCACTGAAGTGCCTTCCAGCCAAGTGTTTTCTTTTTAACTTGGGAAACAAGTGGTAGTCATTGGACGCTAAGTCTGGACAGTAGGATGGATGGGTGATGATGTCCCATCGAAACTGTTGCAGAAGATCCACAGTTTGAAGGGCAGTGTGGGGACAAGCTTTGTCATGGAGAAGGCTTATGCCCTTGCTCAACATTCCTCTTCTTCAATTCTGAATTGCCTGTCTGCCTTTTTTTAATATCTGACAATACCTGTCCAACCTCTCCATTTCTCTAATTCCTCTATGAAATCTTAACCCCTAACATGCTGACCTGTCATGGCATGTATACGTCCTGTGATTGGCGATCAGAGGATATGGTCAGTGAATTTATTTTGATAATTCTCCCGGTCAGATCGGTGAGACCCGTAAACCAACGACAGGTGTGGTCCTCCAGATATTCTGGGGATTGTGAGAGAGCAATGTGACCGCCAAAACATAAAAATGTGGTGCTCTATAAAAAGCGGTTACTATTACTGCTATTGATCTCTTCAATATCATCAGTGAAAAATATTGGAGAGCAAGAGGATTAATGACTTTATTGTCAGAAATACAGCATTAGCTAACAGCAACAACAAAATACCCGTCAGCATTTATTGTTGTTCCAGGATGCATAAAGTTGACCAACAATATCCTCTTTTGATCCCAAAGCACAGTTGCCATGCTTTACAGGCAGACTGTGTTCTTTTGAATTTTCGCAGCTTGGGTGAATCGGAATGCTGCCACTCATGTGATTGTTGTTTGGTCTCAAGTGTGAAGTGGAAAGCTCAAATTTCATCACCTGTAACTATTGAGTCCAAAAGGTTGTACTTTTCATCTGCATAGTGTTGAAGAAATTGGCGGGAAGTTTCAGTGTGTTGCTTTTAGTGATCCTCTGCCAGCATTCTTGGGATCCATCTTGCATACACCTTCTGAAATTTCAACTGTTCAATCAAAGTCCAGTGAACGGTGCTTCGAGAAATCTCAGGAATAACAATGCACAGCTCATTGAGAGTGACCCGCCGATCTTGAAGCATGATTTGTTCAACCTTTGTGATTGTTTAGTCGGGAATTGACACTATCCCACTTCTTTCATCATGAGTTTCCGTATGACCATCTGTAAACTCTCTACACCACTTGTGGACATTTTTGACAACCATACTCTTCCATCAACTGTCAATGAATTTTGATTGGTTTAACCCCTTTTGCACTAAAATCCTAAATAACCTGTAAACCTCGCAGTTGGCAGTAGGGGCTAACAGGAGCTCCTGGCTGTCAAGCCAGGACTGACAGCTCCAGCGGATATGTGGTGGTTTCTATAGAAAGTGGAGGGAGGAAGAAGAAAAGCAATATGGCCAACATTCACACAAACAGTTTCCCTGTGACCCCAGTACTTTGGTGACCTTATTTTTGGGATTACCCTCATACTTGATGAAAACTGAACATTTTAAAGTATAAAGTGCCTCCCACTAAGGCAGATAGGGATGTTTTTTTTAATTTAACTTAAAAGGTGAGATAATTAATAACACTGAACAACACTCACAACATATTTTTCCAGGACGCGTTTCGAAGGTTAACTTTCCTCCATTATCAACCGGACAATAACTGGGTTTCCATGGTGCTTGATGGTGCAGATGGTGATGCTTCTTCTGGTGTTTCTTCTGGTGGCAGTTCAATGAACTTACTGAAAATGTCTCTCTGAGGAATGTAGAAATTAAATACTCGGTTTCTATTTTTTAAAATAAAGATTTGTTCCCATGTGGACAGTTCTTGTTTTCTGGTTATGTGTTTGAGAAGTTTCAGTTCTAGCTTTATGTCATGATTTTTTGTAACTGCTGATTTTTCTAATTGTTTACTCTTAGTGTTTCTAACGTGTTCCTTGGATCTAATTTCTAAATTTCTTTTGGTTTTTCCTGTGTATTTCATTACAATCACTGCATTCAATTTGGTATATGCCAGATTTTTTGTTAGGTGGAACTATTGCAAATATGTCATCCACATATCGCTGTTGATAATGGAGGAAAGTTAACCTTCGAAACGCGTCCCGGAAAAATATGTTGTGAGTGTTGTTCAGTGTTATTAATTATCTCACCTTTTAAATTAAATTAATTACAACAACACTGTTTTCAAACTTCTATGAAAGGAAGATAGGGATGTGTTCTACAGTGCTAGCTGACTAATTAGTTGGAGAGGGAGAAATGGGTTGTTCTGGCTGATGTAAACTCTAGGAATGACTTCCAAGATGTGAGAAGATGTTTCTAGATCTTTCCTTCCTTCCCTCACAAAATTTATTGAAGCTCCTACAGTTATATACAAGCAAGCATGCTCATGACAGTAAGTTAGTGGAGTTGTTAAGATGAACAACAACTGGTGCTCTGCAATTGATTGAAGTTAAGTCCCGTGTTTGATAGCAAGCAACTGAAAAGAGAAGATAAGTCCTGTTTTCTACAGTTAGTGATCATCCAGAACAGAAGTTCTGTGTTCACACTCCAGAGGGTGTGTTCAACATGCCAGTGGGCAAAGTGGAAGGAAGCAGAGGCTGCTTTTTGCAAGATTCATTACACCACTATGTACAAAGTAAAGAAAAATGGAATGGCACTGAAAACCAAACTAAGTCACAATAGTATTATTACTAAAGGCTTCTGGGTGGTAGAACGTAAAATGTTAAAATATTAAGGTCAGCCAATTTTTAATCTTATTTTTACTTATCTTAACATTTGACAAGACAGCATCCATAAGTCTTTAGTAATGTAGATATCAGCTATAGAAGCCTTAGAAATAATGTTATATTCCAATTTTATTACCTGATTTTTCCATCTTTCATACTCATCATTCAGCTTGCCAACCAAGCCTTCAGCAGCACTTATTGTTTCCTGTGCCTTGTTTAGATGAATTTCAATCTCTGCAGCCTCTTTGGTATACGTGTTAAGCTGGTCTTTGAGTTCAGCAACAGTTTTGTCAACATCAGTGAGGCCTAAACTTAATTTTCCAATTTGCTCCTCTGCCATCTTTAAGTTGTGGTGTAGCTTTGACTGCTCCCTTTCTAGTGGTCTTATTTTCTCTAACACATAGGAGTATCTCACATTCGCTGTTACCCAGGCAGCAAGAGGAGCTGCTGCTTTTGATGCTCGACTTGCATTTTTTGAATCAAAGGATTCCTTTCTCTCTATCAGCAGTCTCTCAACTGCTTGACGATTCTCAGCATTTATTCTTCTTGCATCAAATGACCTTTGAGAGAAATTATAAGTTGTTATATTTATACTGTATTGACAATTATCTTTTTTACTGTGTTTCTTCCTTCTAAAATTACTTTTATTTTCCCTAAATCCAATGTTTATTGCTATGAGTTTGACCTTGGAACTATTGTTCTCATAATATGACTGTCTAGAAACATGTTAAAATTATCTATTGCAGATAATTTCTACAAAATGAAACATATGATTTGCAAACTATTAGAACTTAATAGGATGGGAAATGTTTGGAATGGAAATATGTACATGTGTAAAAGTTTTGGGGGAAATCTATAAGTAAGACTACTTAAATGCTTAAGAAACGGGCATTCATTAGAGTTATATATCTAAAAATATATGTAGACATGTATAATAGAGCAGAAGGAAAAGGATTTGCTTGGGCAAGAATGAGTTACAAAATTAAGGGAATTGCAGACATTTACAGAATGCATGCTCGTTATTTGGAAATTCAGGAAAAATCTCATTGTGCTCTAAGATTTGTTATAGGGAAAGGTGAGTAATTAAGGTCTGAGAAATGATATAGTTTGGAGAAGAGGAGCTGACAAAAACATTTTGAATAAAATACAAAAGAGCTTATAATAACAGGTGGTAATGTTTACTGTAAAATGATTTGTAAAATATAGCTTTTTTGCACTGAAAGCTGTAAGAATTCAGGGACAACAAAAGCATACTTGACTATGTGACCAGCACAATTATTGTGTATTTACAAGTATAGTATAAAACTAGATAGTAAGGTGAATCAGATTTACTTACTTACACTTAATTTACAGCTCATTTAACATGTAAGTAATGTAATATCAGTGAATTAGGTTTACTTTGCTATTTAGATATTATTACACAGCACTATAAGAAAAATCTTCTGACAAAGTAGTTTATATTATAAAACTGTTTGGCAATAAAAGTCCTTCTACTGATACGAAATGATTTGTAAGTACATAAGGAAGGTTTTTCAACATATATATAATTTCTATTACTGCCTTCTCTTGTTTATTTGTAAAATTATTAAGATCACCATGGTTTATTGATGTTGGTGAAAGTGGCAACCCTTTTGTGAATAGTATCAAAATGAAACATGGCCTGAAATTACAGTACTATTCTATCTTGGTTTATGCCAGGATTACAATGAATTTAACATGACAACGTGACGAGACATAACAGCAAATTCCAATACATTATTAATATAATTGAGCTATTTAGGGCTGACGTGACATGACATGACGTGACGTAATGTAAGAGTTTGGCAATGCCACTTGTGTCTCATGTTATGTTAAGTTTGGAGGTCAAGTAACTATTTAAACCAATCGGCTAGTAGTGCCATGTAGGAATAAATTGTGCTTCTTTATGTAATTATTTGCATCAATACTCTTTCTCTGTTTCTTTTTTTTTAGCTTCTAAAGTAGGTTATGGCCATTTCCATAGTACTTTATTTGTTTTACTTCATATTTTCATGTTCTCTTTCTTTTCATTTTTGAAAAACATAACCTCTGATTAGAAAATCGAGTATTCACCATGTCTATCAAGTGGAGGGATAACCAATTAGAATCATGTCCATTACATTAAGTGCATCCTAATAGACCTTCTATAAGGCGTACGGCAGGGGCAGACAGGTAACGCTGCTGTGACGTCAGCTCACTCAACTCACATGCTCCCAGCGAAAGCTAGTTGAACGTGTGACGTCACAGCGGGCAAGAGGAAATGGCATAAGGGACATCGTAATTTTAATGCTGACTGTTTCAACTACGGAAGAATCACAGATTATAAATAATTACATTTCGGCTTTATGCCATATATATAAATTCTAGTTTATGTGAACAGAAATTATAACTATTTTGCCTGAGCTAGAGGAGAGCTATAAGAACAATTACATGGACATTTTCTGACATTTGCCATTTCGCTTTTCTTTAATTAGTTTGTCTGTTGGGGCATAATGTACAGCACATTTGTAACCGAAGACTGCATGTTAGATTGTGATCTGACAATATGCTTCGGGATTTTGACTTAGAAAGGTCCATAACAGAAAAAAATTATTTTGTTCTTTAACGATGCCATCAATTGCCAGGATCACATCAGCGTCGCCGGTGTGCCGGAATTTCGTCCCGCAGGAGTTCTTTAACATGCCAGTAAATCTACTAACATGGAGCTGTCGTTTTTAAGCACACTTAAAAACCATCAGTCTGGGCCAGGTTTGGACCCGCGACCTTGGGATCAGTAGGCCAGCGTCTAACCAGGTCTATAACAGAGAAGAATTGTTCGCACACATACGTAGAACCAAACATACACAATATCTGTGCAACAAGTGCATATAACCTCAGAAATATGGTTCGAGGAACATTCTTATAACAATCAGCCAAGTCTTCCTTGTGTTTATATTTGTCCTTCAGCAAATCGTCGCACTGTAAATTTATAAATTCAGTTTGTTACCTGCTAGAAACATTGTTAACATCCAATGAATACTGCGTCGCAAAGACCTGAAACGTAGTTGACAATGTTTCTACATCTTGAAGCCTGGTCTCAAACTGGTGTGAAACACGGGGAACTGAACACAAACACAAAACCACTACACACAACACTACACAATGTCAACAAAAACACAAAATAAAAACAAAATTCACACTAACGCTTTGGTGCAGTTTTTGTAATTATTATTAACATTGTGTCTTTGAGCTATTGAGATCTTTGTGATCTCAGGGCGTGGTAATGGATAAAATGAAAAATCACACGATGTTTCTTCACCACAATGTGTTATTTTATTATCACTTTTTCTATATTTTACATTAAATAATTCCTCTTAGCACCGTTCTAAATGATTAAAAACCTTTCCACTTTTTCATTTAGTGGAACCAATGCTTGCTGAAAGTCTGGTGAAAGTTTTTCAATGTTCACACGTTACATCAACGTCCTTACGTCTTGAACACACACATGCGAGTGGGCAGATTATGGCATCAATTCACGTGACACCGCCTTTTTTGTATACATCCGCGTATGAGTCCATCAAATAGTTCTTTCTTGTTAGGGAAGCGATCCCTAACCATCCTCCCCTACTTTTATTATGGAACACATATAATTCTAATATTTATACATATATATTAAAATCAAATATGGAAAGAATTATGACGTCTTTGGGCAAACTTAGTTGTTTGTAACAATGAACATTATTAACACATTTTCGCCATTTAACCAACTCATACCAATATCAAAAAACAAATTACACTTTTAACAAATATTCACATAAACGATTTTCTTTTGGGGTCTTCTAATATTCTGTCTCACATGCGCCTTGTTTTGTTTTTCAAGTTGTCACCTATATTTACAATCTTGAAACACAATTCAATACTTCTCCCTATTCCTCTGATACAATCACTTTGTACAATGCTTTTTTTTTTTTACAGTATTCTTTGCTGTTTGTTTTTGTCTTTTGTTTTGGCATGACACAGCATTTCTTTATAAATTTCACATATTCAGTTACTACACAATACATGTTCAGTTATTGTACATCACATATTCAGTCATTATACAATACATATTCAGTTATTGTACAACACATTCAGTTATTATACAACATATCCAGTTATTATATAACATATGTTCAGTTATTATACAACACATATTCAGTTTTTATACAACACATATACCTAAGATTTTACATCTGGCATTGACATAAATATAATTTAAGTGTATCATGGTTTATTGTGTGGCTTTTGACTTATGTTGCTTGTTATGAGGAGAGAAAAACAGGATACAAATTTTGATTATGATTATGATTATGATTATGATCATATTTATGGCAATATTTTATTTAGTTCTTTGCCTTCTTTGTCTTGTAAGCTTATTATGTATAGGCACGTCGTTGAGTCAGTTCTTAAACTCTGATGTTTCTAATGGTACCATTTTTTAATTGGGTTCTTATTCATTATTATTTGGTTCAACATTTCTTCAAGCTTAATATTGGCTATATCCATCTTAATTCATGGGCATTGCTTTTCTGATTATGGTTTTTCTTACTTCACTAATTGTCACCTCTTTATCTCTTATCTCCTTAAGAGAAAACTTCTATACTTATAATTATTCTGCAATTGTATTATTTTTCTTCTCAATTCACCCTCAACACCTTTGTGTCAAAAATATTTTATCTTTGTCATCACAATTGATTCCTTTTTCTTTTTGTCCCTGACATCCTTATGTCAAAAACACATTATTTTCCCTCGCTATTCACTTCTTTAATGACAATCAGTGTCATCTGTCTTTGTTGATAATGCTCTTGGTGGTCAATACAGCCAATGACTATGTTGATTTTCTTTCTTGTTGTATTTTCCAATCTGAACATAATCTTCTATAAGTAACCCATTAAAAATTATTATTTTCCATCATCTCTACTATTCCTGCCTTACATGTTTGTTGGCAAAGACTATTTGGTCCTCTCTTGGTATGGTTTTAATTTATTTTTATGATATCTTCCTGCCAACTTGCCATTTGTATTGTATAGCTCATACGTATGGTCACCAAGTGGTCCAGTGTACAGTAGTTCCATTTTCTCTCTGTGTAGCCATCATGGTGCTGATGTCAATTGTAAATTGCTGAGAGTTTGCGTTGGTCACCTACTCGATTGGGACGAACTAAGTTGCTGTAATTTCCCTGAGTGTTGGTGGCGGTTGTTGTTTCTGTATTCTGTGCAGCATCTGTCCTATTTGGCACATCTTCCTCCTGTTCCTGTTGTCTTATGTTGGCAGTGTTCCATTGGTTTCTGCCCCTTGGCAGAACCCCTTGGCGTGAACCCCTGTTGTATGGCAGTCCTCGGTTGTTCAAGTATTCCCTACAGAATCGTATGTGGTTCACTTGATGGGTACGGTCTCCTGGTCTTCCACGATCATATGTATATGTTCGGTATCTCGATTCACCCCTTGGTATTGTGTCGTGGTACCGCTGTCTCGTGTTCTCCATTCTTTCGCCATGATTGTGTGGTGGTGGGAAATGGTGAGCGCCTCTTCCCCTGTCATGGGTGCTCCTAATATTTCTATCTTCTCCCTCATTCTGGTTGTTCGTAGCCGTGCTCCGGTTTAAGATAGGTGAGTTTGGGTGATCGTTCCTATGTCTATGCTCATTAGGCTGACCATTTTGTGTTTTGAAGGCTGTCAGTAAATCTATCATGTCTGCAAAATCTACTGGCCTTGCAACAACTAACCCTGTTCTCACTGTGTCTGGGAAATATCTTGTTATGCTGGTAATTAGCTCTGCTTCCGACAGGTTAGGGTCTAATAGCTTTCCTTTGTTGGCTACTTTCATAAAATAATTGACTAGCGATAACCCTTTGGTTGGATTATATCTACCTGTCGCTAGCTCTACCCTAGTTTGGTTTTGCTTAGCTGGGTCCCAATACCTTGATAGGAATAGATTTCTGAATGAGCTATACGATTCATGACCAGCTAGTGTTAGCCTAAGTCATTCCAATGCCTTGTTTTTTAAGCTTTTCTTCACTATCATCATCCTAAGCTCATTTGGTATCCTTTTCACTTTAAAATACTCTTCCATCCCTTTAACAAAGAGTTTTGGATCCTCTCCGTTCTCCTCGTCAAATGTAGGTGGTGTGATTTCATGTAGTATGCTGTTGATGTAGCATGTGTTGTGTGTTGTGTCATTGTTTGATTGTGAACCTCTTTCTCTGTATGGTGAGTCAACATTTTGTACATTATTCAAATAACTCTCATCTTGTACATTACTTATATCTAAATCATCTTGCCTTTGTAGTGCATTCACAACATCATTTACATTAGCCAAAGTTTCTTTTCCTTTTTTCATTTCTTCACAAATTGATTTTAAATCATTCTTTATTTCTAAGTGACTTTGTTTCATATCATTTATAGCATCCTGTTGCAAATGTACTACATCAGCCATAGTCTTAATTTTAGGAATTACAATTTGTTCTACAGTTTCATTAATAATGCCTTTCTTTACTACCTCAATCTCTTTCCTTAATTCCTCAGTTATTTCTGCTTTTACATTTGTAATCTTACAGTCTACACTTGCATTACATTGTTATTTCATCTCTACATCTACCAATTTCTTCTTCTAATACAATCTTATTTTGTCTCATTTCCGATTCTATTTTTCCCATCCTATCTCCTATGATTTCTATCCTAGCTTCTAAGGCTTCCTTTGCCTCATTTAAGTTTTTATGCACTAATTTTAAATTAGTTTCCATTACTTTCATATTTTCTTTACACTCCTGTCTTCCTAATTTCATTTTCTGTTCTAAGTCCTTTCTCACTTCCTCCATTTTCTGACCTATCTCTTCCTTATTCTGTTCTAGTTTCTGGCCTATACTCTGACCTAAACTTTGTTCTATGTTCTGTCTCACTCCCTCCATTTTCTGACCTATCTATTCCCTATTCTGTTCCATTTTCTGACTTATTTCTGTTTTATTTTGTTCTAGTTTTTGTTCTATACTCTGACCTAAACTTTGTTCTAGTCTTTCAAACATGATCATTAATAACCTTTGGTCTTTTTCTATTGCTACCTGTTCCTCGCTTTCTGGTTCTATTTGATAACTAGGCCTATCTGCCCCTTCCCCTACTCCTGTTATTAGCTCTTTTCGCGACATTTTAGTTTCTTTATTCAGTTCACTTTGGCTTAAAAGTCCCACTATTTTGCCGCTTCGCAGTAACATAAAAATAAAAATAAACTGGATGTAAAAATAAAAATTTTTGGTCCTACTTTTTTTTCCGTTGATTTGTCCAGTTACGTGCGTTTCCTGGGCAGTTGGCTTCGCTAGACGATCTCTGGTGTTTTCCCGCGTTGATTATCCGTTCATCGGTGTTCTGATGAAGTCGATATCAAACGATGGTCTAATGGCGTCTTCTTTCTTTTTGGCGGGAAGATATGGCGTCACTTGGTATTTCGCGTAAGTTCATTTCCCGTAATTTCCATTCCATCCAAAATTCGTGTTCCACGTTGGGCAAGCCATTTGGTGCGGTTTTTGTAATTATTATTAACGTTGTGTCTTTGAGCTATTGAGATCTTTGTGATCTCAGGGCGTGGTAACGCATGGAATGAAAAATCACACGATTTTTCTTCACCACAATGTATTATTTTATTATCACTTTTTCGATATTTTACATTAAAAAAATTCCTCTTAGCACCGTTCTAAATGATTAAAAACCTTTCCACTTTTTCATTTAGTGGAACTAATGCTTGCTGAAAGTCTGGTGAAAGTTTTTCAATGTTCACACGTTACATCAACGTCCTTACGTCTTGAACACACACATGCGAGTGGGCAGATTATGGCATCACCTCACGTGACACTGCCTTTTTCGTATACATCCACGTATGCATCCATCTTTCTTGTTAGGGAAGCGATCCCTAACCATCCTCTGCTACTTTTATTATGGAACACATATAATTCTAATATTTATACCTCGTATATTAAAATCAATTATGGAAAGATTTATGACGTCTTTGGGTAAAGTTAGTTGTTCGTAACAATGAACATTATTAACACGTTTTCGCCATTTAACCAACTCATACCAATATCAAAAAACAAATTACACTTTTAGCAAATATTCACATAAACATTTTTCTTTTGGGGTCTTCTAATATTCTGTCTCAGCTTTTAAAATCCCTCACACAACAAATAAACACACTCAGACTAGGCTGAAGAGAGCTCTCCCTAAACAGCCCGGGCAAGTTGTAAACATGCCCAAATAACATTTTTCATATTCATTCAGTTTCCTGCAAGTAGCGCCGTTGACCTAGGCAGGAGAGCAATACACCGCTCTCGCCTGACGTCACACGAATGTACAAGCTGGCTCTTCGTTTAAATACGTCACACGGCCCGAAGTTGTCTTCCCCTGGCGTACAGTATTAGAAGGCACACGAGGCGGAGCTCGAGGGGGCTCGCCTAGAGAGACTGTCCTATCACAGTCGTGCAGTGTTGCCTAGTTCGGAACGCACAGCACAAGCGTGAGCAACAGAGATTTCTCTTTTTCATGCGCCCAAAATTATTACTGGAAATTCAACATTCTAATATGCCTTGGTGTATGCGGCGAGAATTTTTGAAGCAGCCTGTGCAAAAGTCATTTTTCTAGGACGTATAGTTCTCGAGTTATCGCTTCGAGAATAAACAACTGACTTCCGTGTTTATGCTCATGTATGCAACTTCCTATCTTGCCTGGGTGTTTTATTTCTTTTCATTATGCAGTTATAGAGTAACACATTACAAAGTGTGAGGCTGTTGCATTGGGCACCGATTTATGATGCTGCCCGTTGTTAGTCACCCCTCTCAGTACCTCACAAGTTATGTAGAATGGGAGGGTGATGTCGAGGTTTTCCTTGTGCTGCTATTGCATGTTGACTCTTATCTATATCAGGTTGTGAGACGTCCTGGTATGCTTCTTTTCGGAAAACACACGACCGCATATTTTAATATCTTTATTCTCAAAACTATCTAAGTTCACTCGCTGCTGGGTTTACGTGTATACAAGAAGGTGTTTGCATTAGCACACCGAAAAAATGTTTATTCTCCCCTGTCTCCTCACACAATCTCTCTTCAGCGACGTCCAAGTGAGTTGTGTCTCTTTCAACTGTTATGTTTGCTTACCTAGAAAACGCCCCCTTTGTTCAGAAGTCATTCCCCTAACCGAGACTGTGTGCTAATGGCCTGGGGTGAAATAGTTCGACTCTCATTTTGCCGGACAGCTTCAGTTGTTAGGAACTGCGTATATTTAGCTAATAAATTAACTGGCCACAAACACTGCAGTTGCAGTGTTCAAATTGTGCTTTGTGTAACTGTGACAATAAGCAGAAAATTCACAAGTTTACATTGTGCTTAGTGAAATGTTAACAATGTCACTTTCAAAGGCTGGTACCAGTGGCGTTGGTACTAAGGGTAAGGTACTGCGCTCTCAGACCAGAAATATTATTTTTAAGGTGTACAGCTTTTTTAAGGAATTTGCATCTGAGGAAGTGCGTGATCGGATAAATTTTTTACAAAGCCAGGATCTCGCAGCCAGAGCGTGCAATGTGAGTGTGCATACTGTATCACATATTGTGAAACAGGGCAAAACTTCTAGCCCAGAAATTGGTGAACCTTTATTTAAATCTCCAGGAAAGCATGCCAGAAAACAAAAAACCATTTCCAATTTAGATGATTTTGAAAAAGACGTACTTCACCGCACAATATATGAAATGTATGACAATGGTGAATACCCCACCATTAAAATGCTGGTTCATGTTATGAGGGAAAAAATAGACTATATGTGTTCCTCTACTTCAATGAGATTAATACTTAAGAATTTGGGCTTCAAATACAGAAAAACTGAAGATGGCCATAAATTCTTACTTGAAAGAAGTGACATAGTTGAAGCAAGAATACAGTTTTTAAGAACTATGCACAGGCTTAGGGTATCTGGAGATTTGCGCCCTATTTTTTATACTGATGAGACGTGGGTAAATCAGAACCATTGCAAACAAAACACATGGCAAGATTCGACATGAAGAGGTGGTCTCAAGATACCTGTAGGGAAAGGGAACAGACTTATAATTTGCCATGCAGGTTCCTCGCAAACAGGATTCATTTCTGAAAGCAAGTGGGTTTTCCGTTTCAGACCAAGGAATAAAAATGTTGACTACCATTCTGAAATGAATGCAGATTCCTACACAGATTGGTTCACAAAGAAATTCATAAATTTTTTAGAAGAGGGGTGCATCATCATTATGGATAATGCAAGCTACCATTCTAAATCCTTAGATAAACCTCCCTCTAATTCCAAAAAACAAGATATTCAGGGCTGGCGCATAATAAAATAACATTCCATCCTTCTGAAACTAGGGTAGGACAGAATTATTACAAAAAGTAAATCAACATAAAACCCAAGAAAAGAGGTACCACCTGGATCAAACTGCATTGGAAAATGGGTACCAAATTATTTTAATTTAATTTAAAAGGTGAGTTAATTAATAACACTGATCAACACTTACAACATATTTTTCCAGGACGCATTTCGAAGGTTAACTTTCCTCCATTATCAACCGGACAATAACTGGGGTTTCCATGGTGTTTCATTGTGCAGATGGTGATGCTTCTTCTGGTGTTTCTTCTGGTGGCGGTTCAATGAACTTACTGAAAATGAACTGCCACCAGAAGAAGCATCAACATCTGCACCATGAAACACCATGGAAACCCAGTTATAGTGCGGTTGATAATGGAGGAAAGTTAACCTTCAAAACGCGTCCTGGAAAAATATGTTGTAAGTGTTGTTCAGTGTTATTAATTAACTCACCTTTTAAATTAAATTAATTACAACAACACTGTTTTCAAATTATTTGTTTACCACCTTATCACAGCCAATACAACCCCATAGAATTAATTTGGGCTAAGGTAAAGGGGGAAGTTGCTAAAGAAAACAACACTTTTCGTGTCGCAGATGTTGAAAAGCTTATGCATGCTGCACTTGACAGAGTCACAAAAGAATGGGCTAGTCGTGTTGCGCACTGTGAGAAATTGCAAGAAGAAGATTTCCATAAGGAAGTGGCTCGAGATAACACAGTACAGAGTTTAGTTATAAATCTTCGAGAATCTGATTCCAAATTAAGTGAGGATGAGGAAGAAGAGGAGGAGGATGATGAGGAGGATGACGAGCTAGCAACTTCTTTACAATAAGACACTTTCAAAAATCCAAGTATGTTATATTCAGTAAATAAGTACGTTAATATTGAGTGTTACGGTTTATGTTATCATCATTATCCTTTGCTGTGTAAGTTTATGTTCTGACAATTTGTGACATGACAAATGTTACTTTCCCTCCCTGCGCTCTTTGGTGCAACACTTGGCAGCAGCGCAGCCACCATGTGCACGCATTGGCTCAGCTCATGGGCCTTCTAAAACTGTATGCCGGTTAGTTTCTTACTTCACATTACGTCCCGTTGCGTTGTTACATTACATAAAGCTCATGTAATCCAGCATTTCCATGAGTCACAGGAAAACGGACCTGATCTTCACAGAGCAAAATGTTTTAGGAGAGCCACTTACAGTGGTGAATCAAGAATGACCGTTTCAGATCATTGCTGAACATTACATACCCTCTTTCTCTGCATGACTAAAACAAACTAGAAAATTAAAAGCACATTTTAGGAACCCTTGTACATTCAAAGAAAATTACCATAACTTACATTACCTTTTCTAAAAAAATTGCTTGCCTTCCTTCAGATCAATATGGCACAATAACCACACTTTTAGTCATTTTAAAATTAAGATTTTGCTCATTCTTCCCTGCTTTCATTCTGACTTCAGTGAAGTCATTTTTCTAGCTCTTCACATTCATACATTAAATTTATATGAAAAGGGTTAGAAGTTCATAGAAGCCTACCTTATATCTTCCTTAACACCTCTTTTGGCCAGGAATGTCTTCATGCTGTTCCAGGAAGTGTCCAAAATACCCATTAGCCTCAGAACGCCCTCAAGAATATCCCTGATTATGTCTGGTGGGGCACGCATGGATCGAATTTCAGAAAGTGCCTCTGATTTTATATTCCCCACAGCAGCACTAGCTTCTTGTATCAAGGGCTCTATGTCTGCCAGTTCTAAATCTATTTCCTTCTTCCTATATAAACAATATTCATATTCATGCATTTGTTTACTCTGAATTTAATTAACCACAATTACATTTTTGGGGTAACAAAACACATCTTCATTTATACAGTATTTACAATCCTCCCAGGAATGAACCAGACCCAATAGACCAATTAAATAATTGGGGATTTCAATGCCCATTCCAAAACATGGGGTTATGAAAAAGTGGGGATGCTCCATAACAACTCTTAACACAACATACAGTGTATATATAAAGCCATTATTTATTTACTGCAGTGAAGTTCTTGTAATAGCAAATACAAAAAAAATTCAAATCTTTCAAAACCGAAGTCTGACACTAATTACAGGTGCTATCAAAACCACACCAATACCAGCTATGGAAATACTAACCAACCAATACCCCATTGAATATGAAATAGAAAAATCAGCTCTTATTCAACATGAAAGGTTGATCAGACTCCCATTCAACACATAGAACAAGAGAAATTTGACATATACACTTGAAGACTCCGGAGAGCTTTCTTTCCAAAATTCAAGACATCAAGAAGAATGTATAGCTTCCTAATTCAAATGAAAACTTCATATATAGTCAATCCAACACAAACATTAAACGTCACATATTATTTACACCTGACAGAAGTAGTTAAGAAAAGTGATACTCCAACTAGTGTTCTAAAATTATTGGCATTAGAGACAATCCATACTAAATTTCTGGAACATGAATGGCTCCATATTTATACTGATGGACCATTGATATCAAAAATTAAATGGAGCAAGGGCTGGAGTCACATGTCACATCTAGCCTTCCAATGGATACCAGCTCACTGTGGACTGAACCGTAATGACAATTTAATTTAAAAGGTGAGTCAGTTGTTTAGTGTTATTGACTCACCTTTTAAATTAAATTAATTATAACAACACTGTTTTCAAACTGCTATGAAAGGAAGATAGGTAATGACAAAGCTGATTTTCCTGCTAAAAAGGGTACCAGCAGTGTACAGAAATCTATAGTTAATCTACCATTTTATGCAGCTAAAAGATTAGTCAACTCTGAATTTAAACAAATTATTGCAAAATATTACTATGAAAAATCAAAGAATAAAATATGGGAACTACCAAACATTCAAACAGTAATTCCTGAGTAACCTTGAAAAACAGCAGTTGCAACCTTCAGGTTTTGATCACAGCACATGATTGTCTGGCAAAACATTTAAACATAATTGGGATATATTCTTCACCACTCTGTTCTCTGTGTGATCTGCAAGAGGAAATGGATCGAGACCACCTTCAAATATGTCCAGCCACTTCTAGTGCCCCATCCATCAGTGAAAAATATTGGAGAGCAAGAGGATTAATGACTTCATTGTCAGAAATCCAGCATTAGCTAACAACAACAACAACAATTAACCACAACTACAGCATCTTTGTATGGATACATGACCATTTTACAGGGAATTGCTCATCCTGCATTGCACTGCTTCTAACTTGTTCTATTCCCTTACCACTTTCACTACTCTCTGGATGTAGGCTAATCAGTTGACATTTTTTGAACAGAAGTTGATATATTGCAAGACCACATGCCTTTAGCACTATAATGAATAATGATTTATTGAGTACACTCCTTAGGCTACCCCTGAGCTGGGCTCTGGGCCTTTTGATATTAGGGCAGCCCTTCAATATACATAATTACCTTTTACATACACATTACATGTATGTTAAATTTTGGACATTTGTTTTCTACCTTTTCACTAATCTTATACTGCTCCCACTCTTTAATTTTTATTTCCTGCTTTATTTCATCTGCCAACCTTATTCACATATTACATAGGTTAAATTTTGGACATTTGCTTTCTACCTTTTCACCAATCTTATACTGCTCCCACCCTTTAAGTTTTATTTCCTGCTTTATTTCACCACCCAACCTTATTCATTCGTCTCTTTCTCACTTTTCTTATCAGCTCCCCTCTCTTGACTTTTATCAATCAGTTTGCTTTGTAAACTTCACTGATCTTCATTATTTCAAATTTCACTACTTCACTATAACCTCACTTTCACCACATATAAAAACCTTCTACTCCTTCATTTATGGATTATCCAATCATTTTCTTAACCTTGTTACTCTCTGCAAAATACCCCTTTCTTTTAATAGGTAGAATTGGAACTTAAAAATTCAATGCCACAACTGGGATTTGAACCACAGACCTTCCGCTTACCAGGCGGCTGCTCTAACCATTGAGCTATTGTGACAAACTGCCAGAATGGCATTAAATTCTCAAACCAGTTCACATTTCTCCTGGTAAACCACAAAGACAGTCTCACATCAGAGACAAATTACCCCAATGGTGACTTACTATTGTAAGTATTTTATGTCCCAGGATTAAATAACCTTCAGATGGTAATTATTATTTATTTATGCCAACAAACTTACTGTTGGTGTTTTTAAACACACAAGCCGTGTGTAGGCAAAGAACACACGACTTGTGTGTTTAAAAACACCAACAGTAAGTTTGTTGGCATAAATAAATAATAATTACCCCTTTCTTTCTCTCCTGCTTATTTCTCCCACACCCTCTTTGATCCATTAATTTTTTCATCCAGCATTTTTTCTGTAGCTATTCTTGAATTCACACTTTTCTTCGCTTCCTACCTACTTTTCACTGTTATTATCCCCCACCTTGGCTCTTTCCCCTGTTTCTTTCCTTTTCTTTCCACGATATCCCCACCTTGCACTTTGCACTTGACAACACACTTGTTGCTGAATCAACAGATGTTTCAAAATGTTGAGTAGTGGTCTCTTCTGTGGTCATCTCTTCATTGCTGTGTGACACATTTCCTGCTGATGGTTGATTATTTCTCTCTCTTTCTTGGTCCAATGATTGCTATGGCTGTCTCTACCTATTGTTTGGTCCGTTTTTCCTCTTTGCTGCGTGGTCAACTGTGTACCGCTTGAAGTTTTTAATGTATACCCTCTTGCCTTCATTTCTTGCCCGTCTTAACTGATTAATTGACTCCTTCATTTGTGCCCTTTGTGTACATGTTACGTAAGTCCTTGTTGATGTAAAAAGTTGATCCTCTCAATTTTTTTGCCTGTTTTAGTACTTCTATAGCCATTTGCGGGTTTGCTAATTTCAAAAGAATATTTCTATTCCCGGTATTTTGCCGATTCTGAATATGTGGCAAATCTTGTAACCTATGAGATGTATTTCTAAAATGTTCACTAGTGGACATCTTAAATCCTGAAATACTCCTACTCCATGCTTTTCTTCACCACTTGAAATCACTAGATTGTAGTTTCTACTTTTATCTTCCATTCTTTCCAGTATTCTTTTTAACTCTTGAATTTCCAGTTTTAACAGTTGTTTCTTTGTTTCCCCTATCGTATTTCATCCACCCTTGTCTGAATCTCTCTGCCAGTCCTTTCTTTCATACTAAAACTGTTTCCTTTATCTGCTCTTTAGCTGCCATATCACTTATCTCCTTTTTCCCCTCAGCTGCACCTGGTCACCTTCATTGCTAGATTCATACTCCAGCATTATAATGTTCTAGTGTTGTTATAATACCAAAAAGTCCATATACTTTAGCATGCTCATTGTGTATGATTCCTATGCAACAACAAACTCTTGTAGAGAAGTGACACTGCGATTTATGGACAGATTCCCTGCTGTTCATGCGCCTCATAGAGAAATGGTTTGTAATCTTATGAATAGGTTTAGCAAAATATGATCTATTCTTGCTAAGAAACCAAAATTAAATCACCATGGTCTTGGAACTGGAATATTTTTATTTATTTCTAATCATATGCATTTTGGGCTGTTCTTGAAGTTGAGACCTAGCCCTTTCATCTCAGACAGTTCTCTGCAATTCATTTTATACATTTGAATTTTGTTGCAGGAAATGTTTGCATTGTTCTAATCTTTGTTACTGTTTTTTATTTATAGTACTCCTCTTTTATATTTGTCCAAATCCCTATATTCTTTACTTGCCTACATCTACCTTTCTTTACTATCTCTTTCCCTCTTTCTATCCTTTTCCTTATTTCCTAACAATTTCTGTAACCGCTTGCTGGTTATTTAACCCTTTTTGTCTTTCCATTCTCCCCAAGTACCCTGCTTCACAAATGCTTCCTTGTGAAAATGCTACAAATTCCACACTTAATTTGACTTGACAATTTATCTGCTCTACCACTTTATTCCTAACTACAGATTTCAAAACCATTTTCTCTGCCTTGTTGCATGGTGAGGTGTGTCTGTAAAAGTTCTGCTTTTACATTTTGTCTCTGTCATTTCATGTGCTACAAACCATTTGTCTGCAGCCTTATCTTTCCACATATGATAAATGCCTTTCTGATCTTTCCTTATTTTCCCTAAATAATTGTACATTGTAACCATTTCTTTCTCCTCCCAAACACACTCATCCAATAATGTATTCTCTTCTTCACTAATTTTTCCCCCCTTTCCTTTGATATTGGCCACTTAACACTATTTACTGCCCCAATAACCTCATTTATTATATCATGTCTTTCTTCCCTTTTATTACTCTTCTTCTTTTCTTCCTCCCATTTCCATCACTTATTCCTATCTCTGCTGGAACTTCATTCTAAATCATTGCTCTCTCCTATACTGCACTATAACCATCTGGCACACGTCTTGCTTGCTCTTTTGAAGAATGCACATTTCTTGTACATTCATTGCATAAGTTAGAGTAGCATCCTAATGATCCAAGCTCATGTTAAGTTTCTTTTCCCTGGTTCATTGTCCTTTTTGTTTATCTCATTGTTTTTTTTTTTGTTTTTTTTTTGCTCTAACATTCCTTGTCATTTTTCCATTGATGCATAGCTGAAAATTTCTGATGTATGTCATTTTTCCTTTCTTATGTGCCAATGTTCTTTATTCTGTTAAGTTTTTCAGGAATTCTCTTTGTTTATAAGTTAAATCCCTGTTGATATGGATGTCTCTTCCTCTCAGTTTTTTCATGTCTTTTTGCATATGAGACCAATTGTGTGCCGATACATTTTACTAAAAGTTTTGTTCTCTTTCTTCTGTTACAAAATCTAAAGACTTCACAAATTTTGTAGCATATTCCTTTTACCCTTAAACTTCTTCCTAAAAGCTCTTGTATCTCGTTTCTTACACCTCTTTCTGTTCCTTTTTGAATTTTCATAATTACTAGATTGTACCATCTGCTCTTATCTTCCAGGTCCTTCACTCCTCTAATGTTCACAATCTTGTACTTGATTTCTTTCACATTTCTATTTATCTCTTTTATACTTTATTCTAATAATCCTTCTAATTCTAACAATTCTCCCCTCATGTTATCAGTTGTTTCTCTGACTGTCATATTCATTATTCCCTTCTCACTTACGGGTGCTGCATCAACACATGCCTGCCTCTTTCTGTTGCTGAATTCGAATTCCTGCCATGTTCTTAGAGAGGAAAAACTTGACGATATTGGACAAAAGTTACAATGAAGGGAAAAGAAATCTCATTTGCATAGGAATCAGGAACTTCACAAACCTTGGCTTGTAATACCACAAAACTTTCAAAATTAAAACCCTAAAAAAATAACTGTATTTAAGGAATTGCAACAAATGCAATAATGTGAGTAGAGTTAATTACTGCAATTAGGTGTTGGATGATTTTAATGATCACTCTGTAATCTATTTGCTGTTAGAATAAAGTGAAGTATTCCTCTGTGCTTCACACTCAGCTCAATCTCTAGTACACTATTGGTTTACATAATATCTGCACCTGTGCATGTAAACAACAATATTGTCACTGCACAATTTCACCTTGTTCAGATAACGTGCATTTAACTGCTCTCTTTGTTGTTACATCAAACATTGCATTATTGAACATCTGAGAGCCATTTTTTTGCAGTAATCACATATATCACATTGTAAGAAAGAATTCTTAGATCTCAGCCAAGATAATACCAGGTTTTTTCCATACATTGTTTGGAATGCACTCTATTCTTACTGAATGATAAGAGGCATTGTCCATTGTTATCACACCTTACCAGGCTATTTACAACCACGGTAGGATATTTCTCTGAAAACTTATTGAATATATTCAATATAACAACCTTTTCATGTTCCTTAAAGATTTTCCTTGCACATGTGCTTAAGAAAAGCACTTGTACTTGATTTTGCCTCCATTTTGCATGCCAAGATGGCACTGAGGCAAGAGGCAAACGCTATGTGGTATTCAAAATCAGAGAACTCAATGTTCTGTGATTGCCAATAAGGTATAAAGAGTGTTATTGCAGTATGCTACATTACAACATTATATTCTGTATTATAACAACTTGAGTGCTTTATTGAACACAGGTAAAGCTTGAAGCTAAATATGCAGTGGAACTATATTGTGGCAGAATATGGGAGTATTAAAACACACCAGCCAATGAGATTCATCTCTGCCACGTGCTTCTGTTTACACCTGCTTTATGTTTACAGTAAACAGATTATAGTGACCTGTGTATGTTTACCTATGACATACAGAATTAATGAGTGTTAATGTACATTTTCTTACACAGTATGAGAGATATGTGGCAGCACAAGGATATCATTTTCAACTTCTTCTCTGATGAAAGCATGCAGTTACTGTAGTTATAATCTGCAAGAGAAATGTATGTATAGCTTGAATTTGAAGGGCTATGAAAATTCAACTCTGCCTGCAAACAGCACGTCTCCCAGTGCCCAAAAATTCCCATTAGAATGGCCATACATCCAAACAAAGGCTTTGTATAAACAAAAATATTTACACATAATTCAGAGTTTTAAAAAAATTCACTTGCCTTTCCATGAGCTGCAGATTTTCTTGTTCTGTCTTCTCCTTAAGGGACTCCATTTCTACTTTGTGTGTGTTTGCATTGCGCATTGTTTCTGTTATCATTTGCAATGCAGCATTAGCTTTAGCCTGTTTCTCTGCTAGCTTCTGTTCCTGTTCAGCTGCTTCTGACTTCAGTCTATCAACAACACTTCGTGCCTCAGTAAGTTTTGAAACTCCTGCCTGAAAAGAAGAAGAGCAGAAAGAAAACTTTGTTACCCAAGAAAAGCTAATTTTATTAATAAATTGTTTGAATATTTTATTATGTTTGTTGATTATTAGATAAAAGTTGAGTTCTTAATTAAATTATTAGTAACTCCCAATGCTGTAGAATTTGACATCTTGAAAGTTTTTTTTTTAATTTATATGTATTAACATGTTTTATGGTAAATTAAAAGCAAGCATAACAGATTTATAAGCAATTATAAGTAATAACACAGAATTGGTGTTCAGTCAAGGATTTCAAATGAAGATAAACAAGGAGTAGGAAAACTCATTCACATCACTAAAATAGACAATATGGACATGTTTCGAGAGTCCATTGCTCTCATCATTAGCTGCTGACCTACTGATTGGAGTTTGTTTGATTGTCTTGTGTCTGCTTGTTCTGTCCATCTATGGTGGCATCTGGTGGGTGTTTGATGTACTTGCTAAGGATGTCTTCTGCTGGGGACTCAAAATTTATGGTGATATCTTTATTCTCCAAAATGTAGATTCTTTCCCATATGGTCAGTTCCATAGATTTACAGACTTCTTTTAATAGATTAGCCTCTGAATTTATTTCATGGTTTTTCTCCCAAAAATAATTTCAAAGGCAGACTTTTCAATTTGTTTTTCACCAATCTTCCCAAAGAGCTCCATTTTGTGTGTTTCAATGTTTCTTTTTGTTTTCCCACTCTTGTTACACTCTTGGCATTCTATGGCATATATATCCAACTTTTTTCTTGGAGAGATCTTATCCCTCAAAGTTGAATCTAGGAGATTCTTAATACTGTGTTTGCTCCAAGGGGCAAGTTTTATGTTGAATTCTCTGAGAATGTTTTCAGATTTGTAGTGGAGATGTGGATGGTATGTGGACTTATGGAACCTCTACTGTTTTTCGATTGGTTTGAGTGTGTGGGACCTCTTATAATTTTCTTCTGCCTTTTGAAATTGTTAATACATTTTATTAAACAGAGGTTTTGAATCCATTAGTGACTGCTGTATTCAATGTGGTCCAATTCTGTTTTGTACTCTGTGTCATTCATAAGAACTGACCTATGCAATCTTCCTATTTATTGTTAAAATGTATTTTTAGATAATTACAGCAGTCTTTGTGACTTCTTTGGGACATAGTTATTTAATAACAAACTTTACATAGTTTTCATGTAATACAGAAACCCATAATATGTGGCACAAGAGAGGGGAAGCTGGTGAGTAAGAAGATTCCCCACTCCCAGGCCACCAAGATAATCAACTGCTTTGGAAAAGCACATAGTCTGCTACCTCAAGAAAGCTAATCTTCTTAATTATTAATTCTAAAATATCAGTTGTAACTGACTTGTAGTGTTAAGAGGCCCAGAACAAGTCTGTAACCCTCCTCTTTCCAAAGTTGGCTTATACATAGAAGAAGGTTGTTAATGATACTTGGGACAAGGCAGAGATATTGGACATGTTCTACCAATGCCCTCTGGAATTACAATATTTCTGCCAAGTCCCAAGCACCATTAAAAACCTTCTTCCATGTGTAGCAGTAGAAGTCTCTCGCCACCAGGCTAGTCAGCTTGGGTCATATCTCAGGGCATATAGGTGCAGAGGAATCAATTGTTCAATACTTAAATAAAAATCCAATATGTCTGGCTTTACTGCAGAACAATGTATTTTCTGCAGTTTCTTCCAATAGAATTCCATGTTTTAGGCACCTCCTTCACAGTTTTACAAAAACAAACAGCTGTAATAACACAATGTCAGTTTAATAAAGCTCTCTCTATATAATTAATGTCCTATCTAGACATTGTTATTCCATAAGTCGAAATTCCAAAATTTCTGTTATTTTTATAAAACTGTTCTTTTTCAGCATTACCATTTATGAATCATATATTATTAGTCTAAAATCATTGCTTTTTATAAAAGATCTATTACGAGTTAACTTAATTAAATGCAAAACCATTCCTTTCTTTACTCTAGAAAATTCTATGTCCTGTTATTCTCCATAACTAAGCATCGCCAAGAGAAGTGACAGGCGATATGTGCTTATCCACTGTTTTTATAATTTCACAGAGAGAAAGAGGTATATTACCCTACACAAATGTAACACTTCTACAACATGAAATTGTGCACAAAAAATAAATAATACTGTAACAAGTATGTAAAAGATGCATGAAAATGAATTATATATATTTAACAAATTAAACATGGCAAAACAATTAAACTGGGATGTGACAGTTAATGCTACACATGTAAAAGTCAACAATATGGGTTACAACCTTGTTCTGGTTGGCTATTCAATCATCTACTCTCGTGTCTGCCTCACGTTCAAGAGGTCACGAGTTCGAATCTCGCTTAGGGTAAGTTATCCGGGTAAGGTTTTTTTCCGAGGTTTTCCCTACCCTGAGAAGACGAATGTCGGGTAACTTGAAGCTCCATGGACCTCGGGCTCATTTGAGCATCATTTCACCCATTTCATTTCATTCATTCGTCCGATATGACACAATGTTAGAGGACGTTAAAAAAAAGAAAAGAAAAAAAATCATCTACTCTGTTTAAAAACTTGATAACAACATACAAAAGAAAATACAGCAAAAGCTTCTTAAATGAGGTTTATTAAAATATTTTAAGATTAGATAGACAGATAGTGTTTATTGCCAAAAACTATTACAGTATAGCAACATAATTTAAAATTATCATTCTAGGCTATAATAATCATGCACAGAATACAGTGGATTGGCCATCAATGTATGGCGTAAAGTCCTTTTAAAATTTGAGATAGGGAGATCCCTTATCCTTTCGGGTAAAATATTGTATAGTTTATTAGAGACAACTATAAAACTGTTCTGAATTTTTGTAAGTTTAAATTTGTTGATGTATAAATTCAGACGATTTCGTGTCGTGTAATTGTGAATGTTCGAGCAAACTGTAAAGGTGGTAAAATTTTCTTTAACATACACGAGGCAGGTCAGCACATACAATGATGGCAGGGTTAAAATACCTAAATCAATAAAAAGTGGTTTACAATGCTCTTTTGGATGAACTCCACAGATTAATCTAACAACCTTTTTTTGTTGTACAAAGATCTTCGTAGCCAGGGAGTGATTCCCCCAGAAAAGTAAACCATAGTTAGCATGTGAATAAATGTGAGCATAATACACTTCCATGAGAACATCTTTACTTACACTGCGACTTAAAATTCTTAGCATGAAAATTCCTGTTGTTATTTTTTTAAAGATGTGATTAATATGTGCTGACCATCCAAGGTCAGAGTCAATATAAATGCCTAAAAACTTTATGGAGCTTCCAAGACATCTGGTATTACATTTATACTGAATGTCAGTAGTTTTTCCAGTGTTTGTGCTCAAATTATTGGCATTGCACCAATTATTAACTACTAGTGTTACCGTGTGTAATATAGGTCTTAATATGTGTTCAGCTTTGTCATAAAAGGTAATTGCTAGATTATCTGCGTAAAGATAAGGAGTAAAATTATCATCCCTAATTGAAGCGGGAAGATCATTAATATAAATAATAAAAAATACAGGTCCCAAAATTGATCCTTGAGGAACTCCATAATTCACAGGTTTGCACTGAGATAAAATCCCATTAAAATAAGTTGCCTGAGTCCTGTTGCTAAAATAAGATCTTAAAAATTGAATGCTATGATTATGAAAACCATAAAAAGTCAGTTTCTCTAAAAGAATATTTGGTGAGACAGTGTCAAAGGCTCTCGAGAGATCAAAAAGCCTAGTTGATACAAGGTTACCGTTATTAATATTTTCATAGCACTGTTTCAGAAAGCTGGTGACAGCCTTTATTGTACTCATGCCATGTCTGAAGCCGAATTGGTTTTTATTAAACAACTGATTGGTTTCAAAATAAGTCACAATTTGCTTGCATAATAATGCTTCAAACACATTTCCAATTATTGGAATTATACTAATAGGTCTATAGTTCTCATAACAGGTTTTATCTCCTTTCTTAGATACTGGTATTATTTTGGAAAATTTAAAAGCATCCGGAAAATGACCAGCTTTGAGGCAACTATTAAAAATGTAAGTTAATGGTTTACATATATATGGAGCAGCTAATTTAAGAATTTTAGAATTAATTCCATACACATCCATGCATGTATTATTATTCAGATTCGTAATACCAGAGTAAACATCCTCAACACTAAGTTCTAAGAAATCAAAATTACACTTAGGCTTAGGCAACTTCTTTAGAAACGACATTGATATTGATATTGATATTATATGTGTATCTCACTGTTATAACCAGATTTGATTCTCTTTTGTTTTAGTGTGACTTAGTTGCTAAAGCTTGACTGTCTACATATAATGCTTGGAATGAAATATCTGCTGTATTTGTCTTATTCTGCAAACATTTTCTATGGAGTAGCAACAATTATTTTCTATAGCTCCAATGTATTCACACTCTAATAAACAGGCTTTTTAATGCCTTTTAGTGTTTTAATAATTTATGGACTGAAAGTATAGCCCCATACCCATCATAAAATATACAGTTTTTCAATCGTAACATAGTTATTAAAATTGGTTGAGTGATTTTTAAAATTTACCCTACATACATGTACATTTTCTCCCTTTATAATATTAGTACAGATGACAGTAATGCACAGCAATGAATGTAGTGTTACAAGAAGTACAGTTGCAGAGGAATATATTTTTTGGCAAAAGGATAATGTTTTCACATAAAATAATTACCTGCAGGTTGCATAGATATGTATATAGGAATGGCTGATGACAATAATGATGAATGAGATGCCATTTTTACATAAAATCATTTCACCTATCATGATAATCTACTGTATATTAAATTCTGTTTAGAAAACAACAGTAGTTAAGGAAATAATTTTTAAAATACAGAGAGAGTCAAAGAATTCTGAACCTGCTGCACAGCATTTTGCCGGTCTGCATCCTTGGCACTTGTTATCATCTGCCGCTATCATAGAAAGGTGTGGATGAAACCATACAACATTTTTAAAACTAGTTTTAAAGGGTTTACTTACCAACTGCATGAAAGGAGATGCTGAAACTGGCCACTGTTGTCCTTATAGTTTTGGCACTTCTTTAGGAAACACTGGTCAACATGATTTTTGTCCCATGAGTACCAATAGTTGTACTTAATGCAGTTTTTTATCGTGTTTTCAAATATGTATTCCGAATTTTTCCATCACTCATAGTTTTTTTTAAATTTTAATTTCATTTTTTTTTAAATAACAGTTTTTTTTGTCCATTGTCAGTTGTAGATAGCAGTGAACCAGTAAACACATAATTGTGAGTGCTTTGTGTCTGGATTATTCTATATTATATATTTACAAATTTATTTCCTTTAATTTGTTGTTAGTTACAAAATACATAAAGTTTGTTTAAATCATCCTAAGAACATTTGTTATATATGTGGTGAAGTGACGCTCAAGTCCCAAAGACGATACTTTATTCCATTAGTAAAACAGTGTTATGAACTTTATTTTGGATGTAAAGTGGGTAACCAAACAAGGGCCTGGGCCCCACATATCTGTTGTTTATCATGTAGTAGGCTTCTCACTGCATGGAAAAATGACACACGCCACATGCCATTTACTATCCCTATGATTTGGAGGGAACCCAAAGATCACTCCTCTGACTGTTATTTCTGCTTAATAAACATTAAAGGGATTACGTCAAAATCAAAACATACAGTGGTGCACCCTGACCTGAAATCTGCAATGAGACCAGTTCCACACTGCAAAGAATTGCCCATACCAAAGCCTCCATAACAAGTGACAGATGAAGAGAGCTCAGATTCTGATGGAACTAAGGAAGGAAAAGAAACAGATTTTGGTGATACAACTTTTGAACAAAGCTGTTCATCTGAGCCTCATTTATTGACTCAAGAAGATCTTAACGATCTCATACGAGATTTAAAGTTATCCAAAAACCAGTATGAAATGCTTGGTTCCCAGCTAAAACAATGGAAGCTTCTTCAAAAGAATACGAAGATATGTTTTTAATTTAAAAGGTGAGTGAATTAATAACACTAAACAACACTTACATTTATAATTTATTTATGCCAACAAACTTACTGTTGGTGTTTTTAAACACACAAGCCGTGTGTGGGCAAAGTTTGAGAGGTAGAACTGGAACTTAAAAATTGGTTTACCAGGAGAAATACGAACTGGTTTGAGAATTGATGATAGTTTCTCGGGCTAACAGCCAGGTTAGATTAGGGTAACTACCCAAGCTTTCAGCGACTAACTCTGCCGCCATCCTCAGGGGAACTGAATCTAGGCTCAGTTCCCCTGAGGATGGCGGCAGAGTTAGTCGCTGAAAGCTTGGGTAGTTACCCTAATCTAACCTGGCTGTTAGCCCGAGAAACTATCATCAATAATCAACGCCGGGAAAGCTTCAAGTCATTAATTAATGGTTTGAGAATTTAATGCCATTCTGGCAGTTTGTCATAATAGCTCAGTGGTTAGAGCAGTCGCCCGGTAAGCGGAACGTCTGTGGTTCAAATCCCAGTTGTGGCATTGAATTTTTAAGTTCCAGTTCTACCTCTCAAATCTTACATTTATAATTTTATAATTTTCCAGAAAATTAATTACATTAAATTGATTGTAACAACACTGTTTTCAAAATTCTAAGAAAGGAGGATACAAAGATATGTATTTATCATAGTCGTCATTCTCAATTTAAAGAGTATTTTTCTGAAGAAAATGGTTTAGTGTTTTGTAATGACACTTTGTCTCTTATGGAGGCATTTGGTATTGAGCATAACCCAATGGAATGGCGCTTGTTCATTGATTCCTCCAAAGCTAGTTTAAAAGCAGTGCTTCTGCATAATGGCAATACATTCACATCAGTACCTGTGGCTCACTCTGCTGTATAAAAGAAACATATGACAACTTTAAATTTATATTGCCAAAGCTTCAATATGCAGTGTATGAATGGAATATTTGTGATAATTTGAAGGTTATTGCACTTATTCTTGGTCTGCAGCTTGGTTACACAAAGTACTCTTGTTTTTTATGTCTTTGGGATAATAGGGACAAAAAAAACCATTACATTAGAAAAGAATGGTCTAAACATGAATCATTCATTCCTGGACAGAAAAATGTGAAACATGATGCACTGTGTAATCCTAAAAATGTGTATCTACCTCCATTACATATCAAACTAGGATTAATGAAGAATTTCATTAAAGCAATGGACAATACTCCTGGGTTCATGTATTTAAAACAGAAATTTCCTAAAATTAGTGACGCAAAAATTAAAGAAGGGATATTTGTGGGTCCACAAATATGATCACTAATGTATGGTGAGAAGTTTGAGGAGCTATTGAATCCACTAGAGAAAGCAGTTTGGCAAGCATTCAAAAAAGTTAGTTTTTTGGGAACTCGAAAGGTGTAAAATTACCGTGATATTGTAATGATCTTATAACATCTTATAACAATTTGGGTTGCAATATATCCTTAAAAGTACACTTCCTGCACTCGCACCTAGATTTCTTCCTGGAAAATATTGACGCAGTGAGCAATGAACACGGGGAACACTTTCATCAGGAGATTACCGCTATGGAAAAGATATATCAAGGCAAATGGAATCCTAATATGCTGGCCAATTATTATTGGACCATTAAGATGCACACTCCAGAGGCAAAGTATAGCAGAAAATCGTCATTTTTTACTTTCTAGGTGAGTCCGAGTGTTTGAAAATTGAGTAGTTAAGAATGTAGAAAATATTAAAGTGTTTGAAATTATAAATGCCTGTTACTTGGAAACCTTGCGTGATGGAGAAAACCCAATATCATATCTGAATTCAGGAGAAAAAATAACATCAGAATCACATATTTTTCTTTCTGAGACAAAAAAAGTTTCTTTTTTGTTGTTCAATGAAACTATCCATCACTTGCTGTAGTTCATGTTGAGAAATGGTGGCAATTTCCTGGCGGATATTTTGCTTTAATTCTTCCAGGGTGTGTGGACTTGTCTTGTACACTTTATGTTTTAAGTTACCCCAGAGATAGAAGTTTCAGGGGAACCTAGGTGGCACAAATCTCTACTAATAATTCTGTCCTGAAACATGCTTTCAATTAGTGAATGAAGTATCTTCCGGGCTGTTATGCCGTGGTCTGCTAGAGATCTGTCTTCCAGACGTTTCGTTTACAACTGCAGTAAACATCGTCAGTGGCGTTGTCAAAGTCTCCTCGTGGAAGGTATCACTGCGACTGATGCGTCGACTGTCTGTGGCACTCCATTTATACCATGCGCAACGTGCGCTGATTGGCCCGGGGCGTGCAGAGGCATGGTGGCTGGTGGAGGGGGTTCTATCTCTCTTATGCTGCTGGTCTCTTCTGATTGGCTTACCTTGCTTTCCTGCTTCTTATGATGTTCTATGACCGGATGCCAGTTGCTGTTTAATCTTAAGGCCTCCTCCTTCTTATTAAAGTTGTTAGGGTGCTTGTAAATTTCAATAGCCTCTCGCTGTAGTCAGGCATGGTAATGCATGGTAGATGCAAGGATGCGCATATCCTGGAACTTAATACTGTGTTCACGACTGCATTAATGGCATGTTCAGCGACTGCAGACTTATCAGTTTGGCCCAGGCGGCAGCTTCTTTTGTGTTCCGTGAGTCTGGTCTTAACACTGCGCTGAGTAGTTCCAATGTAAACAGTGGAACCAGTCCTTCTATGAACAGCTAGATGGTGTCACTATGGGCAGTTCCCTGAGTCCTGTGGTTGCTAATTTTTAAATGGAATATTTTGAAACCTTAGCCCTAGAAACGGCCGCACAAAAACCATTGGTCTGGTTCCGGTATGTAGACGACACTTTCGTCATATGGCCCCATGGAGAGAACGGCCTTCAGGACTTCCTTCAACATCTGAACAGCATCAATCAACGCATCCAGTTCACGATGGAAAAAGAAAAGGATGGACAACTAGCGTTTCTGGACGTTAGGTTAGCAAGAGGGCCGACGGGACACTTGGACACACGGTCTACCGCAAGCCTACCCATACTGACCGCTACTTAAACAAACATTCCAATCATCATCCCAGACAGAAGCGTGCAATGATCAAGACACTTGCAACCCGTGCTTCCCACATCTGTGAGCCGCACTTCTTAAAACAAGAACTTGGCCACTTAGAACAAGCATTACTTTCCAATGGCTATTCAATCCAAGAAGTAAGAAGGGCGTGCTGGCCTCCTAAGACTCAACCTGTCATCCAGAATCCAGATCAGCCCAAAAGTAGGGTATTGTGTTCCTACCATACTTAAAAAATGTCACCGACCGAATTGATCGCATATTACAGTGACATAACGTCAAGACGATCTGTAAACCCACCAGACAGTTAAGCAGTTTACTATGATCATCCAAGGATCCCCGAGAAGCTTTGTCATTGGCTGGAGTATACAGTATTCCTTGTGGTTGTGGCTCAGTTTACATTGGAACTACTCAGTGCAGTGTTAAGACCAGACTCACGGAAGACAAAAGAAGCTGCCGCCTGGGCCAAACTGATAAGTCTGCGGTTGGTGAACATGCCATTAATGCAGTCGGTGAACACAGTATTAAGTTCCAGGATACGCGCATCCTTGCATCTACCATACATTACCATGCCCGACTACAGCGAGAGGCTATTGAAATTTACAAGCACCCTAACAACTTTAATAAGAAGGAGGAGGCCTTAAGATTAAATAGCAACTGGCATCCGGTCATAGAACATCATAAGAAGCAGGAAAGCAAGGTAAGCCAATCAGAAGAGACCAGCAGCATAAGAGAGATAGAACCCCCTCCACCAGCCACCACGCCTCTGCACGCCCCCGGCCAATCAGCGCACGTTGCGCATGGTATAAATGGAGTGCCACAGACAGTCGACGCATCAGTCGCAGTGATACCTTCCACGAGGAGACTTCGACAACACCACTGAGGATGTTTACCGCAGTTGTAAACGAAACGTCTGGAAGACAGATCTCCAGCAGACCACGGCATAACAGCCCGGAAGATACTTCATTCTACAATTTAGAGCCGACCGTGAAAGCCTACGTAGCTTTATGCTTTCAATTGTTCTCACCGAAAGACTGGCCATATGAGTATTGCAGTCTTGTTGAAAAAAGGCAAAATCATGCTCCCTGTCTATTAGTTCTCTAAAGAAAAAAGGGCAAAACTGTATTCAAATATGTATGGGCGTCAACTGTTGACTTGAAAAAAATTGGCCCTATAATTCAGAACCTAATATTGTTCATGAAGTACCTCTTCATAATGAAAAAATTGTATGGTGTATCACTTAAAGTGTACAAGACAAGCCCACATACCCTGGAAAAATTAAAACAAAATTTCTGCCAGGGAATTGCCATCATTGCTCAAAATGAACTGTGATGAATGATGGATAGTTTCCTAAAGAGGTGAAAAAAATATATGGATAATGGCCGTGGCCAGTTTTAGCATCTCCTTTGATAAAGTTGGTAAGTAAAACCTTTAAAAGTAGTTTTAAAAATTTTGTATGGTTTCATCGGCGCCTTTCTATGATAGTGGCATACAGCAAGAAGTGCAGAGGACGCCGACAGGCAAAACACAGCACAGCTGGTTTGTAAGTTTATTGCTCTCCCGTTAGTTGTGAGGGCATTGCTGGTAATCAACTGAAAATTAATATAAACTGAATGACACTTATGATGGCAATATGTTTCTGGTGTTTACAATCTTATAATGCCTAGAGCTGAGTTACTTACCTGTAGACGTTGCTGTCTCTGTTCTATGTTGACCTTCTTGCTGTTATAGATCCTCATGTAGGTGTGAATAAAAGCAATGTATCTTCTTGGGGTAGCCAGGCTACTAGATACACTTTCATGTATGCTAAGGAAGCCATCCACAAGAATTTCATTCACTGATGAATGGCGTCTCCCGATTGTAACTCCACTGTATGTAGTTTCAGTTTCTTTATCAGCTCTGAAATAATTTCTGTAAACTTCAGGTTCTCGTTTCTTTAAAGCAATAAGCATCAGCAATGGAAAGTTATTTGCAAGGAGTGAGAAAGAAATTAATTTACCTGGCCAGCAGCATCTTCGGCACAACTTTCATGCTTTCTTTACTCCAAGATGTTTGCCACAATACCATACATTGTTTATATAGTGCAGGATTACTTTCACACGTTAATATGAAATTTGGGTTGGTAAAGTCCATTATCAAAATGAGATGCAGGTTCTTCTGTATCCCTAAAGTATAATAAAAGTTGGCCAGTTCATTTTTTGCATTAACTCAATAAAATACAAAATAAATAAAAGCATTAAAAAGAGGAATTAGATCTAAAATTGTGTATGCTTAAAGAGATTTCAATCGGACCTTCTACCTTCTTTGCCAAAGCCCCAGTTATGTAAGCTCTATGACTTCCTTCCTTATTTTAACCATGAATGTTACCCATTTGGTTTTATCTGGTAACAAGATATTTGCATATTCACACTAAAATACAAACTCTAAGTGCAATGCATATAAAATATGCTTCTCTTCTGTTATCTATTTAGGAATTGACCTTAAAACTGAAATTGTACTTTTGCACTCAATGCATTTGAGAGAAGGTTGGAAAAGGAAAAAGATGTAAGCTTAGGCAGTGGCATATCCTGAAAATTTTGTAAAGACATGCAGCATGAAATACTAAATAACACTTATTTTAGAATTTCCCAGAACCACATTGTTTTCAACACTTCCAAGAAAGAAGATACTGTTCAAATGAGTTTAAAACTTTTAGTGATGTTAACCACAGGGTCACATTTTGAAAGATTGCTTAGATGTACAGAGAAGTGCATTCACCTGAAGAACTGGCTAGCGAAATATGGCATCAACTTATAATTATTAATGGTATGGTGATATGTGAATAGGAAGAGAGAGTATGCTGACAGGATTCTGGGAATTAGTCAGATGCCAATTGGAAGATATGGACAGACTGGAATTTATGGGCAATCGTGGGAAAAGTTCATTAACATTTTATAAGGACTTTGGAAATAATGTTGGCAAAAATGTACATCAAGAGATGTTGTTGTTAGCTAATGCTGGATTTCTGACAATGAAGTCATTAATCCTCTTGCTCTCCAATATTTTTCACTTATATTGAAGAGAGCAATAGCAGTAATAGTAACCGGTTTTTAGAGAGCACCATATTTTTATGTTTTGGCAGTCACATCGCTCTCTCACAACCCCCAGAATGTCTGGAGGACCACACCTGTCGTTGGTTTACGGGCCTCACCGACCTGACCGGGAGAATTATCAAAATAAATTCACCGACCATATCCTCTGATTACCAATCAGAGGACGTATTACATGCCATGACAGGTCAGCATGTTAGGGGTTAAGATTTTATAGAGAAATGGAGAGGTTGGAAAAATAAAGACTCCCTAGCCCTCGGGAACCCTAATAGCATCGGGGTCGGAAGAGAACAAGAGATGACCAAGGTAAGGTCAGATAGAAAAGTTACAGTGAGGAGCAAAACACCAGTAAGTGGAAGTAATATTCTGCTCAGCTTGGGTACCTTGTGGTCGCCATTCACATATCCCCTAGACGGAGACCCCTGAGTAAACATCAAGAGATGTAATAAGGATCAAAGAGAAGGTATTGCATGGCTAAACTGAGAGTTTGGAGATTAAAAGGATACGGGGGAAGTACAGAAGAAGGAATTTGTCCTGTATGCACAGAAAAGGAAGATACAAACCATATTTTATTAGAATGCAGGGGTACAGATGAGGAAAGAGTTTATATAGAGCACTTGGTTGAAAATGGTAAAATCAGTAGTAATGCAAAAAAATATTCTGCAAACAATAGCAGATTAGTAACTTAGGAGAGTTAAGAAGAAATGGGTGTGGTCAGTTAAGTAAATGGGAGTATGTATGGTAGCTGCAAAATTTAAGGATGGCTAATAGTTGACTATTACTATTCTTTTTCCTGTTATACAAATAAATTCTGTGGGCGCAAATGATATTCATATCACTGGCTGCACAACATGTGTGAAGGACTGATGCGACATCTTTGAGAGAGTTCATTTGTTGTTCTTGTTGTTGCAAAGTATAAATAAACAGTGATAGACAACATGAAATCCTCTCGTTATTTTCCACGTAATTCCCAACATAAAACCTGGTGCCGAAATCCGGCACCAACATGAAGTAGCTACCAGTTACTTGATACCTAATACTTAGTGAGTGTTAGTGTTACCATTACTGGCTGACCATTGTGTCATGCCTTCTATTTAATGCTCTTACCATTTGAGGTATTGTGGTGCCTCTCTTATTAAACTGTTCTGTAAACCATCAGATTCCACACTTACTCAAAGTACTCACTCACATGAATATACTTAATCCTGCATCCCAACAAGATCTCCTGTAGCAGCAGATATTTTCCATATATTCTTAACCAGCACTAAAGATACAGGGAACAGCTCCCAACTTACTGTCATAAAAAAATGATGATGAACTACCCATAAATCCCTCCTGGGCTGCAATATCTTTCAAAGATGCACCAATGGAGTCTAGCTCTTCACTGCTGTACAATCCTGGAACCTACAGATGCAAACTATTATGAAATACTATTCAAGTTTAGAGTAAACTTATGTAATGAAAGAATGCTGAACTTACCTCTCCTGATGATAACAGACTGTTCACCATGTCTAAAAAGCCTGTGCCAGATATCTGATGATCTTCAAGCATTAAGTAAATTTGTTCTCCTTCCACTGCTGCCAACTGCATCAGCTTCATAAAATCATTATTTGATAAATAACTCTGCATATGTGATTATTTGCAAGTATTCAAAGCTTTTAATAGGAATATACAGTTCCTATAATACATAGTATGCAAGTGCTAAAAACATTTATAATAAACTGCATCAAGTCATAGAGAGTTGCATTAATTTAACTTATAGATTCACTGACAAAGATGTGGGCAACAAAAATCCTCAATCCTGATAAAGAGACTTGTGAGCAAAATTAAATGGTCTTTCATGTCCAATATAGAATGGGATGCTGAGAACCACAGCAATTAAAGAGCATCTATAAATGAAACCCTTTTAATTTAATGTTGTACAGATAAGCTCATTTAACTGCTAAAATTAGATAATTGTTTTTATTTAACAGGTAATATACTTTTATGTTTTCAGAAAACGTTGTTTTGTTTTAATTCGCAAAAAGTATATTTATGAAAACCGAGCACAAAATTCTGCCAAGAAAGACAAAACTTGCATTTAGGGAGCGTTTCTAGTATTTATATAAGAGTAAAAGTTTTGTTTACAAATTTTTTTTTCTCTGTATAATATGACAAAGTGACTTACATTTTTTAAGTCATTCTTGAAGCTTTTTAAACTGTAAGTTTTTCCCATATTAAGAGTTGTTAGCTTTGCACCATTGAGGGCTGAGGCAATTCTAACTGCAGATTTTCTGCCTACACCAACTCGGCCAGCTAAAAGGAGGGATCCGCAAGGAGAGGATAGAACTCGGTCCACACGAGCCACCATATCAAGAACTTCCGAAAACACCAGAAGATCCATGGACTGCCCCTCTCGACCTTTAAAATGTGTTTAGATAATAGTAGTATAGTTAGTACAGCAATAAATACTTAAAATTTTAAGTTCAACAAAAAGTTACAGACATGCCCTTAGACCACTAGCTATGTATTAGAGTGCAAATTACTGCTTCAGACATATGTTAACCAGGGAATCTAATGATGAGTGTAATAAATATGTCCAATACAATTATTATTGTCACTAAAGAACCATTTCTCCGAGAAAAAAAAATTGTGTAAAATATTTGGAGCCATCTAGGTTCCTGGTGAATGAATATAAATGGTCCATTATTTCACTGTCATGCAGACTATGTGAACAATGCTGCAATGCATTTTTAGCTTAATTTGAATGAATTTAGTCACTACTTAATGTTAAAATGCCATGCAAAGTTTAATTTCTAAGAGAGATTTGGCATGGTCATGTTAACATTAAACTGTGACTAAATTCATTCGAATTGAAATAAGACATTACAGCATTGTTCACACAAGGTCATGATAACATTAAACTGTGACTAAATTCATTCGAATTGAAATAAGACATTACAGCATTGTTCACATAATGTTTGCATGACCATGAAATAATAAACCATTTATATCCATATATCCAGAGGTAGAATTGGAACTGAAAAATCTGATGTGTTCCACTCACATGACTTTCTCTACTCTTGAACTAACCATTCTTACAAACTCTTATTCCTATATCTTCTTTCTTGTTAGTTGAGATAAACATTTGTACAAATTATCTTATTGCTTGTTTCCTTGTAGGTGGAAGGGGAATGTTAGAATACAGTAGGCTTTGTGCGATAGTCAAATGTTTGAGATTCTGTTGTCTTTGCACACTTAACATATAAAAAAATGAACAGCGATGACCCATTTCACGAAAGTTCTAAGTTTTCAGAAACTCACACACATAACAAGGAATATCTCCGAAATGGTTCACCCTACAAGAAAATTTATTGAGACATAAATTGTGTATTTTAACAAGATCTACATTTTTTGTATAGTATAATTTGGTCTATCTCTAACGGTTTACCAGTTATGCAAAATTCATCCAGAGTAAATACGACTACAGGGGCAATAGCCAGAAAATTCAAGATATATATTTCATTTGTCATAAAAATATCTCAAACATATGACATTTTAATCAAAATTGTTAGAGCCATTTTCAAGAAAATCAAAATTTTTGAAAAATCTTCTATGTAAAGGGTAGTTTAGGGTGGGGCTATTTTCTTCAAATCTTTGTGTCACATCCTTGAAAGACATTAAACTTAAATACCAACTTTGTTTTTTAACCGACTTTTCGTTTTTGAGTTATGCTGTCCACAGACTGACAGACTGACACACAGACTGACACACACACAGACACACACACGGACCTTTTTCTAAAAATTCTTTTTTTTGATTCAGGGGGCCTCTAAACATGCATTTCCGGTGAAATCTCGACATTGAATTTTTGGGTGGAATACAATACTTCCCCTACTTACCAGTAGAGAAAGTAAAAATTCAATGCTACAGCTGGGATTTGAACCACAGACCCTCCGCTTACCAGGTGGGTGCTCCAACCATTAAACTTATGTGAAAGCCTGTCAGAATGACATTGAATTCTCCAACCAATTCGTATTTCTCCCGGTAAACCACAAATGCAGTCTCACATCAGAGACAATTACCCCAATGGTGACTTACTATCATAAGTACTTTATGTCCCGGGATTAAATAACCTTCAGATGATCATTATTATTTATCATTAGCCTATTATTGAGTGATTTTAATTACGAGTACCTGGGCAACCGGGCTTTGCTTGGCGTTTTTCGGCTCTGATTTTGTGGAATCCTTTTTTTTTTTTTTTTAATGGAAGGAGATACTTAGATAAACCTGAATGGCAAAACATTAACTATATAATAATTTTTGTCGCAATTGTTAAGAGTCATTTCCGAGATACAAGAGATATAGAAATACATTACAAATATTTCCTAAACACCATCATTTCAACTGAAAAATGTCTACTGCTGAACGCAGGCCTCCCCATAGATATCCATCTAGTTTGAGGTTTACTCCGAGCATTTGTTCCATTACTGAGTTCAGTTCTTTGATGCTGTGATTGACTCCAGGGCGTTAACACGTTGGCCAAGTTCCTTCATATTTCCGTTGAGTTCTTCCATGGCTTCCTTAATGCCGGCCAGTCACTTGTTAGTATTCTCCGATAGATCTATCTTCATATTGGACATTCCTGCCTGCATCTTTTCCATTTCAGAGTCTACATTTTCAATTTGGCTTCCATTTTTGTTTCCATTTTGTCCACTTTTGTTCCCATATTTTCTATTCCGTAGTTTACATTTTTCCAATTCGGCTTTCATATTTGTTTCCTCTGCCACATTCCAGAATTCTTTTCATTCCCCATTATATCCATCTTGGCTAACATTTGTTTCATCAACTGTTCCATATCGTGCTTTTTGTCGCATTCCTGACACCAATTGTGAGTACTTTACTTTTTTAACTATTTCTTTATTTTTTATTAAAACACTGAAGCAACACTAAGTAAAAGCACTGTTGAAGAATAAAGACTATAGGAAGAAAAACTGGTTGATAAAGCCATGTGAATGTACTGTGCATTTCTGTTTCAATCACATAGAAAGTTGTAGGAATTGTTCGTGGAAGCAGGAGCAGTGAAAGAAATGTGATTGTGTTTTACTAAAGAAAAAGGAGTAGAAAAACCGTGTGAATGCTATATGTTGCACTTATATTTCAAATGTATGGAAAAATGTATAGACTGTTTGTAGAAGAGGGAGTAGTATGTTAGCAAATGGAGTAGAGGAAACCATGTGAACGTAATACATTGCGTAGTAAAATGGATTCCATAAAAACCTTCGACATGAAAACATTTGGATATGTCAATTTTCATGGAGATCAGTCAACTGGCTTTGGAGTTTACACACTCTTCAACATACGATATGTATAGGCGTTGGTGTGTATGAAGTTGATAAACGATAGGAATAACATGTGCATTGTTACGTAAACCAAAAGTGAATAGAGAAAATAGTGTGAATGTAATACGTTGTATTTGTTTCAAACATATAGCAAATTGTATGAAGTTATGTTGAGGGCAAGTAGCGAAAGAAGACTGATTGTGTCTCGTAAAGGAAGAATTAGCAGAGGAAATCGTGTGAATGTAATATGTTGCATTTATATTTGAATCATAGAAAATTATATGAATTGTATGTTGAAGGGCAAACAGAGGATACATGAATGTGCTACGTAAAAAAAAGCGAGTAGAAAACAATTTGAAAGTAATATATTGTGTAGTAAAATTGTTACCATAAAACTTTCTCCATGAAAAAATATATATATGTGCCGAATTTCGCAGTGATCGATTAAGCGGTTTTAGAGATTAACAGTTACATATATACAAACATACAATTTGTATATATATAGATGATAGGAATTGTTTGTAGAAGTGTGAGTAGAGGATGAGATGTGAATGTGTTACCTAAAAGTGAGAGGAGAAAACAGTGTGAATGTAAAAGCATTTATATTTCAAACATACAGAACATGGTATGACTTATTTTAAAAGCAAGGATAAAAATGTTTTTTTTTGTGTAAAATCGCACTTTTATAGAAAATTGTTCATAGAAGAGTGAGTAGAGAAAGAAATGTGAATGTGTTACCTAAAAGTACTTAAGTAGAGAAAACGCTGTGAATGTAATATGCAGCATTTCTATTTCAGACATACAGAAAATTGTATGATTTATTTCTAGAAGAGTGAGTAGAGAAACAGTTAAGAATGTGTTACCCAAAAGTAAGTAGAGAAAACAGCGTGAATGTAATTCGTAGCATTTCTATTTCAAACATGAAGAAATTGTATGACTTCTTTGTAGAAGAGTGAGTAGAGAAACAGATGTGAATGTGTTACCTAAAAGTGAGTAGAGAAAACACTGTGAATGTAATTTGCGCATTACTATTTCAAACATACAGAAAATTGTATGACTTATTTCTAGAAGAGTGAGTAGAGAAACATTTATGAATGTGTTAGGTACCCAAAAGTAAGTAGAGAAAACAGTGTGAATGTAATATGTAGCATTTCTATTTCAAACATGCATAAAATTGTATGACTTATTGTTTATAGAAGAGTGAGTAAAGAAAGAGATGTGAATATGTTACCTAAAAGTACTTAAGTGGAGAAACCACTGTGAATGTAATATGAAGTATTTCTATTTCAAACATGCAGACAATTGTATGACTTATTTGTAGAAGAGTGAGCAGAGAAGGAGATGTGAATGTGTTACCTAAAAGTGAGTAGAGAAAACACTGTGAATGTAATTTGCAGCATTTCTATTCCAAACATACAGAAAATTGTATGACTTATTTCTAGAAGAGTGAGCAGAGAAACAGTTATGAATGTGTTAGGTACCCAAAAGTAAATTGAGATAACAGTGTGAATGTAATACATAGCATTTCTATTTCAAACATGCACAAAATTGTATGACTTATTTCTAGAAGAGTGAGCAGAAAGAGATGTGAATGTGTTACCTAAAAGCGAGTAGAGAAAACAGTATGAATATAATATGTAGCATTTCTATTTCAAATATATGGAAGATTGTATGACTTCTTTGTAGAAGAGTGAGTAGAGAAAGAGATGTGAACGTACTACCTAAAAGTGAGAACAGAAAACAGTGTGAATGTAATAACATTTCTATTTGAAACATACAGAACATGGTATAACTTATTTTAAATTCTTTGTAGAAGAGTGAGTAGAGAAAGAGATGTGAACGTACTACTTAAAAGTGAGAACAGAAAACAGTGTGAATGTAATAACATTTCTATTTGAAACATACAGAACATGGTATGACTTATTTTAAAAGTGGGGATAAAAATGATTTTTGGTGTAAAATCATGTTTTTATGGAAAATTGTTTAAAGAAGAGTGAGTCGAGAAAGAGATGTGAATGTGTTACCTAAAAGTACTTAAGTAGAGAAACCACTGTGACTGTAATATGCAGCATCTCTATTTCAAACATATAGAAAATTGTATGACTTACTTGTAGAAGAGTGAGTAGAAAGAAATGTGAATGTGTTACCTAAAAGTGCGAGAAGAAAACAGTGTGAATGTAATAGCATTTCTATTTCAGACATACAGAACATGGTATGACTTATTTTAAAACTGGGGATGAAAATGTTTTTTTTTTTTTTTTTGGTGTAAAATCACGTTTTTTATGGAAAATTGTTTACAGAAGAGTGTGTAGAGAAACAGATGTGAATATGCTACTTAAAAGTGAGTAGAGAAAACACTGTGAATATAATATGCATGTATACAAAAATTCAGCCAAAACTTAAGGGCCATTTCTGAAATACCGGGAATACATATACAAGAATTGCACTGTAGAAGAGGGAATAAAAAATGTTATATTTTATGTAAAATCACATTTTTTTTTCGGGAATTACACCTATATAGATGATCTTAAAATGCAAAACTCTATGTGAATACAAAATTTTATGGAAATCGTTTGAACTGTTTCCAAGCTACGGGGAATATATTTATTTATTTATATATATATATATAAATTGCTCATTTAAATATATAAGATATGGAGGGCAAACAGAAAAGAATGTCTTTTGATACTTCTTTAAAGCGTAAAGTAATCCTTTAAGCTGAAAAAAATTTTAATAGAAAGGCGGGGAGTTCAATGTATCAGAGAGCAATGCTTGCTTGTGGTGAAAACAGAAATTGGCATTATTTGCTACTAAAACTAGTAGGAAGAAAGAGGTGGGATCAGGACTAAAAAATTCTATGCGATAGCTGGGATGTGAACCGCAGATTTTCTGCTTATCGTGTATTATAGTTTAGATTCACATCACTCTTACTAGCGTATTAAAAGATAGGTAATTTAAGAAATAACATGTTTTTCAATTTTTCATACATCTTCTTCTTGCAGTTACCCTGAATAATTGAGAGTTTATTGTATTTAATTGCTTGTAGTATATACCCTATTATAATAGGAAAAAATCTATTGCATTTATAAATTTATGAAAAGCACATAGATGTCTCTGGATAAGATCCTTGTTTGAACTTGGTCACTTTCTCTCTTGCAGTTATTTCATTTTGCATAGTTCTCCTTTGTTTTCTTAGAATTCTGCACCTATATATTAGATGTTCTGATGTTTGCTCATTGTTGTAATGCGAATTGGGTTATCAAATAAATTGAATCTATGCATCAATGCTGTAAACTTTGGAGTACATGGTATCTTCATTTTTATTTTCTGCTCCGCCTTCAAGAGTACCTTCTGCATAAGATTCCTTTGTTGGTGTTCTCCCACTGTCTCTACCATTTGGAAAGACTTCTGCTACGTTGGTTGGTTGGTTTGGTTTAAGGGCGCTTAACTTCTAGGTCATCAGCGCCCTTAAAAGATTCATGGCAATAGCCAGATATAAATTTTACTCAAAAATAAATATACTAGCAACAAGAGAAATAAACACAAAAGGTAAAAAACAGCGGCAATAGCCTGATATAAAACAATGTAATAAATAGGTCAAAAGGCATAAACAAATATCTAGAATTTTAAATCCTCAAATTGATATTATAATCCGCTAAAAAGTTAAAAACTCTATCGACCGCTGTTTTGTCGTCGGCTAGGACCTCTGCAAGCCTGGTAGGGAGCTGCAGAGAATCCCGAAGGTGCGCTAGAGAGCAACATTCTAGCAGAACGTGGCAAACTGAATAAAGGTTGTCACACAGCGGACATAGAGGCGCACGGTCCCTTTTAAATAGGTAACCATGCAAAAAATTGCAGTGCCCTATTCTTAATCGAGCCAAATTAACCTCCTCTCGGCGAGATATGCGACAGGAAGTTAGCCCGTTTATCGGAAGTTCTTTCACTTCTCTAAGCTTATTACCGTGGAGAGCTGACCACTCTTCATGCCAGGACGACAGCACCGCTCTCCGCACTTCAAGCCTAATGTCTTCCGAAGTAACACGAAGTAAGATGCTAATACTGGGTTCTGTAGTTGCCGTCTTTGCTGCCGAATCAGCCATTTCATTCCCCGGCAAACCTACGTGTCCAGGAATCCATGCACACACGACGTCAACGCCAGAAGCGTTTAAAACATGGACCGCATCATGGGTACGCTGCACAATAGGGTGGGGGTTGTACAACTGACAAAGGCTCTGCAGTGCACTAAGGGAATCGCTCAAAATCAGGCAGTCACCTAATTTACGACGGCGCACATACAAAACGGCTCGATAAATAGCATAAAGCTCTGCAGTAAAAATGGAAGTGCTACTTGGAAAACCGAATGTATATGGTTCGGTTCCATAAACATAAACACATCCAACACCGTTGGTGCTCTTTGACCCATCGGTGTAAATATATCGACGGTCAGTGTAGCCTGACAAAAATTCTAAAAAACACGTGCGGATACTTGAATTGGGCATCGTGGACTTCTGGTGTACGGTCATCCCAAGATCTACATGGGGCGTGCCAGATAGCCAAGGGGGGTAAAGCCTCTCGCCCTTGGCGAACATCCTAGGCAGATCCACTCCAAGCTTCACTAGAAGGTCTTGGAAACGGAACCCCGCAGGCTTAGGACTAAGGGTGCTATTCCTATATCGTTCTCTTAGCGTGGTGGTGAAAAAAGAAGCGAACTTCGGGTGCTTAGGCATACATCTAAGCGCACAACCATAATTTGCCAAGAGAAACTCACGCCGGTATTGCAGAGGAGGTTCTGTGGACTCGGCGTAAAGGCTCACCACTGGACTTGTTGGAAAAGCTCCTGTTGCAATGCGCAGATGGTCGTACTGACGAATAAACAATACACCCATAGTCTAGCTTGGATCGGATGAGTGCGCGATAGATCCGCAACAAAATTGTCCGATCCGCTCCCCACGATTTGCCATTCAGTACTCGCATGATATTTAGGGAACGGTCACATCGTGCTCTTAGCTGTGCAATATGCGACGACCAAGTAAGCTTCCTGTCCAAGATCAAACCCAGAAAGCGCGTCTCTTCTGCGAAGGGAAGTAAATCTGGACCGAAACAGAGCGAAGGTGGTAATCGTCTCCTACGACGCCAGAAATTAACGCATATTGACTTCTCAGTTGAGAAACGGAAGCCGTTTTTGACGCTCCATTCTCTAAGGTTGTCCAAACATTGCTGCAGGCGCCGTTGTAAGAACGCCGTGCGCTGAGAAGTACAATAGACAGCGAAGTCGTCTACGAATAGGTATGACGAAACTCCAGGTGGAACACATTTCCAGATGGAGTTAATTGCTATAGCAAAGAGCGTGACACTTAGCACCGAACCCTGAGGTACTCCCTCCTCCTGAACAAAAGAATTAGAAAAAACCGAGCCGACCCTTACTCGGAAAAAGCGGTCCTTCATAAACTCCTGAATGAAAAGTGGTAGGCGTCCACGTATGTTCCAGGCATACAGGGAACGTAGAATCCCTGCTCGCCAGCACGTATCATAAGCCTTCTCAAGATCGAAAAATATGCCAACGGTTTGACAGTTCTTCATAAAGCCGTCCATTATCTGTGTCGATATTGACACAAGATGGTCAACAGTTGAACGGCGTCGTCGAAAACCACACTGGATGTTAGTCAGTAGGTTATGACTTTCTAACCACCATACCAAACGTCCATTGATCATGCGTTCCATCACCTAGCATATGCAACTGGTGAGGGCAATAGGAGATAGCTGGAGGGAAGATGACGGTCCCTTCCATCCTTCAAGATGGGAATAACTGTGGCCTCCCGCCAATGTTCTGGGAGTATACTGTCAACCCAAACACGATTATAGACCTCGAGCAGGAATGCCTTACCTTCAGGAGAGAGCTGTTGTAACATTTGTACATGAATACCATCCGGTCCTGGTGCTGATAATCGCGAAGACTTAAGAGAATGTTCCAGCTCCACCATGGTGAAAAGGCGATTGTAATCCTCTCCGTTTCTAGAACGAAACGAGAAGCCTTCAGATTCCACCTGAGTTTTGATTGGAAGGAACTCAGGGGAGTAGTTTTCCGGGCTAGAAACTTGAGCGAAAGCTTCTCACATACGTGAGAAACATGTATGTTGCGTCAAGAGACTAATAAGACATGGGAAGTGGTCACTAGAGTGTAAATCAGAGATGACATTCCATTGTAAGGAGACTGCCAACTGAGGTGAACAAACTGCAAGATCAAGGTGCGAGAAACTATTGTAAGAATCAGAAATGAATGTAGGCTCTCCGGTGTTGAGGAGAGCTAAGTTGTGACTATCCAAGAAATCGGCAATGAGCGCACTTCTCGCACAAGCGCGACTTGAACCCCATAGTGGGTGGTGCGCATTGAAGTCTCCCACCAACAGAAACGGTGTTGGCAACTGGGAAACTAGATCTTCTAAATCAGTGTGCGAGAAGTCATGGGACGGAGGCAAATATAGATTACAAATGGTGAAATGGATGTCTGGCAGTAGGATCCTTATTGCAACTGATTGGATATCAGACTGTATTGGTACAGGTTGCATATATATGTCATCTCTCACAAGTATCATAGCGCCGCCATGTGCTGGAACACCCTCTTCTGGTGTAACATCACACCGTACTGGGGTGTACCGCCTTAGATGGAAAGCGTCTTGAGGACGCAACTTAGTCTCTTGCAAACATGCAACAAGATGTTCGTTTTCCTTGAGCAAAAGCTCAAGTTCTGAACGTTGGCTTCTTATGCCACGTATGTTCCATTGTAGGATAGCCATATTGTATTGTGTATGCGACAGGTAATTCCAAGGTAACTCTTCATTACTTTGGAGTAGGTGGTTGTCGAACTAATTTAGCCCTTTTCTTTTCTCTTGGGCTGGTATTCTTGTCAGGCGCTTTTTCGCGCCGCTTTTCTACTGGAGTTCTCCCAGTGTGAGCAGATTGATCTAACTCCATGTCCTCTGCCGAGGACGTGCGTTTTCCCATAGCGAACTTGGGTTCGAGTGTCTCGAACCGGTTCCTAATGGGGACCGGCGAAGATGAAAGACGCCGGTCTGAGCCCACCCTGAAGATCCCCAGAAGAGAATTTTCGAGATCTTCGAGGAGATGTTCGGGGACTCTTACATCCCTTCGATGTACTGGGATCGGACGTTCCATTTTCCTTGAGGAAGTCATTTCTTGTAACAGTCTTCTTAAATTTGATCGGTGAGGCATCATATCTTACGGGCTTGCTTCTTTCTTGTGTTGATCTTGATGCTTTTGATGGTGATGTAACGCTGATGTTCTTTGCACTTACGGACTTTGTAGACGTTGACACGGCTGTGCGTGCCGATGTAGAAAACTTTGGAATTGAGCTACGGGCTACGAGTGTCTTTTCTGCTATTGTTGCCCCATTTATATCGCTGGTTTGTGTTGCGATTTCTCGTCTCGGTACTGGTTTAGCTGTAACTGAGCTATAGGTACTGGATCTTGGAACAGAGGGTTGGCGTATACGCAAGAGATTCCGGGCTTCTGAGAAGGGCACCTTCTCTCTAACCCGTATCTCTTGGATCACTCTTTCCTCTACAAAACGGGGGCAATCTCGGGAACTGGATGGATGTTCACCTTTGCAGTTAACGCATGACGGAGCTGTGAAGCTGTAATAATCGTTGTGTCCTAGTTATTGGATCGCCATTTGAAGCTGAAGTCGTTGGTGACGTGACGTTGCCCTTCGATGTAGCTCGCCTCGGCTAGTTCTGCATAAGATCTCTTTATCTCGGGTTTGCGTAAGTGTAATGGACAACCCAAGAACAACTTTTCATATCCTTTATTTCAAATATTTTCGGGAGATATGCCGATTCTATATGTGTATCTGTAGAGGCATCGCAATCACATCCGCGCAGCACGAACTCCCGTACTGGTCTCTCGTTGAGTACTGACGCTTTCTCTCTTACCCACGCTAAAAAGCCGTTCGCTCCATTTGAATGTCATGACATCATCCAAGAAAGCCTCGTATCCAAAATGCTATTTCCTTTTCCCGCAATTTAGAAATGTCCCTTTCTATTATAACATGTTCTTTTATGAATTTCAAATATATAATTACTTTTTTAGGATTAAACGATGTTTACTTTATATTTTATTAGATATCTCGCGCGACTTTTAAGGTTTGTAGAACTGACTTTCGAACGTGTATTTAAACTATGTGGTATGACGTCATGACTCGTTAATTTCAAACCAATAATGCGTTTATTCTACAAATTTAACGACTATTATTTACTCATATCTTGCTCACCTTACAACACTTCCTGCTATATTATCTATTTATGTTATTACTCAATATTTATCGCAAATCTCATATCCGGCAATTAAATTAAAACGTGTCTTTTTCAAAAGCCCATTCGATCGGAAATCTAAATTTCGGTATCAAATGCCCCCATTTATGTTATTTTATTATTTTATAATAAAATAATGTAAATGTCTTGCCCGAAAGAAAAATTAAAAATTACTCCTGTATTTTGAATAATCGGCAACACTCCCATTATATACAATTTTCAATTACACTGTTTTTGAAATTGGTTATTAACACATTTTCTCATTAATCTTTTTAACATGACAAACAATTGTACACTTGACTAAACATTAATCCTTAAATACTAATTACAATATGTTATGGTTTCTTCTGTGAAGCTTCTATATAAAGGTTAAACTTCAAGAGTCTTTCTTTATACTTCCTTCTTTTAGTTCATGTTTGCTCACTTCGCTCTCACTATCACTTGCACTGTGATTTTTCACTTTTGTTATTGTAACACATATCTGTACTATATCCCTTTAAGCACTAAAATGTACATATATTTATATAAATCCATTACACTCTTTAGACAAGTTCTTTCTTTGTCTTGCTGTGATAACTATCTATACATCTAAATATTTTAACAAATGTTTACAAAGTAAATATTCTGTTTTCTCTCTATGCGGAGATGAACAATTTAACAATCTTTCTGAAGCTGTTATTGTGAGCTCTATACAATATATTTTTAAGCTCTTTGTAGTAGATAGCAATTCACATTCTGCATTTTTCATGAATATGTAAGTACCTGACCAATATATGATTTTCAAGTAAGCTAACATTTACATTTTATCTCAAAGCTGATTGGGCGCCAATAGACAAATGACACTTCCAATTTTTCTTTTACATTAAATCAAGGTTCCAAGGCACCACACGGTTTCTTGTATGGTCGAAGGAGTTGTTTATGCCATCTTCCCAGACATTTTTCATTTTTAACATCTTTTAATTCATAGGTATGATAACCAAATTTTGATATAATTTCTGCAGGACCTTTATATAACAATTCCATCCTTTTGTTCCTACCTCGCAATGCACTTGATAACTTATGGTCTTTAACTAGTACCCAATCGCCTATCTTAGGTTCCCATCTATGTTTTCTACTCTTTTTCTTTAATTTTCGCTTCTCTGCCTTTTTCTTGATTCGTTCAAAAGCAATTTTCGCTCTTTCTTCTTCACTTAACTGAATGTCATTAATTTTCAGTGTTTTTGGTACCCCGATCAATATTGGTTCTGGTTCAATTCCTAACATTAATTTTATTGGTGCAAACTCAGTAGTTACATTAATGGTGTGATTGATAATCTTTTCTATCAATGGACAATATTTCACCCAATCCTTGTGATTATGATGTGTAAGTACACGTAAATAAATTCCTATATCTCGGAGGACACGTTCTGTTGGATTCCTTGATGGAAAGTATGATGAACAATAATTTAGTTTTCTCGTGTCTAATGTCACCTTAATCTTTCATTGGCCTTATTTACAATACATAGGGGATTCACAAATTCTGAATTCGAAATCTTAATAACCTCATCTTCTAACATTGACTTTATAACTGCATCTACCTCTTCTCTTATTGTACTAGGGATAGCTCTCGCTTTATGTGTAAAAGGTTTGATGGGTATCATCTCAAACGAATGAGTATAAATATTACATTTACCAGGTTTCTCAGAGAATACTTCTTTATTTCGGATTAATATTTCAAACAATTTATCCCTCTGTTGTTCATTTAGTTGATCAGCCTGAGTTACTTTTTTTCCTCAACAATTCTTCTAAGTCTTCACTACTCTCCCTATCATAGTACCTAGTTGCATCAGAAACCCTCAAATTGTCTATGAAATCATTTTTATCCCATTCTACATTTTCTTTATTATCGACACTGTACTCTTTGACATTTACTTCAGTTAATTCCATAGCTCCTACTTTAACATATTCTACAAAGAATGTATCCCCTTGGATTTCTTCTTCCTCTTTTTCTCGTACAATAGTTTCTGAACTACTATCTTCCACAAAAGGCACTATAATGGTCTCATCTTCAACTTTCATTTCTAGAATCATGTTTTTAAAATTCACCACAGCTTCCCAGGCATAAAGACAATCACAACCTATTATAATATCTGTCACAAGTCTTCCTACAATCAGAAATAAAATTCCAAGTATTCTCCCATTTATTTCAATATTTATCATTGCTTGAAATTTTACTCTCTCTTTTCGTTTTCCCACAGCTAGCGAGCAATATATCCCATTAACTGGTAAAGACATTACTTTAAAACCACTACTTTGTAAATTATCATAAAAATTTTGTGAGCATACTGTGCTATTTGATCCCGTATCTATAATTGCATTGTACTGTTTTCCATTTACTCCAATTTTGATTTTAGGTGGATCTCCTACTTTTTCGTTTTCGTCGATTCTATTTTTACATTCTCTTTTCTTTTGTATCATCATTTGCCTTCCAGGACTATTTATTTCCGAGTACTTATCACAATCATTACTAGGATACCCAGTTCTCACTGAAGGCGCGTTTGACCGGGTCTGGCGTTTCCCTGATTTTTATGTATTGCTCCTGTACTATTTCCCAAATTGTTACTTCTGTTTTCCTGCATTAAATCGGGGTTACTTCCTACCATGTTTTTGACCGTGTTAATGGCCTCGACCATTTCCGCATTTTCGGGGGAATTTCGTCCATTAGAATACCTTTCTTCCTGTCTTGGTGACCTCGGTCTAAACTCATTATCTCCGTTTGTCCAATACCCATCATTTGAATTTCTACCATGTCCAAAATAACGTCCCCGTCTACCTCGATCAAATCTATTTGTATTCATATAATTCACCCTTATATTTCTTCCCCTTTGATTACCATTTCTATTTTGGTGACGCCCTTCCTGGTTATATCTACCTTGATTTTCCCACCGGAATGCTTCCATCCTTGGTACTGGTCCTTTATATCTTTCCCTAACCTCACTTCTATTCTGATAATACTGTGCCCCTTGCCCGAAAGAATTTACAGTTTCTTTTTCTTCATATTTATTTCCAAATGCGTGTTTTGGCTTATTGACTTCTAAGGCTGATAATAATTCGATCATAGCTGCAATGCTATCGGGTCGAGCTATGATTAGGTAGTGTTGAAGCGTTTCCGGAAAATGTGGAGTAACTATATTTATTAGATCTTTTTCATCCAAGGGAGGGTCCAACATCTTCGATTTTCTCGCTATTCTCATAAAATAGTTGACCATCGATTCCTCCGATCTAGGATTAAATTTTCCATTGCTTAATTCAACTCTAATATTAGCCTGCCTACTAGCTCCCCAATATCTGGTTAAAAAGATGTTCCTAAAGGTCCTGTAATCATTATTGTTACCCATAGAAAGGCCTAGCCAATTGGCAGCATTACCCTTTAAGCATTTTCTTACTATCACCATCTTGTACTCCTCTGGTATACGTTTCACCGTGAAGTACTCTTGTAACCCTTCTAAAAAGGCTTTAGGATCATCTGAATCTTCATTTTCAAAAACTGGAGGTGTCATTTCATTTAAGACATGGTTAGGCCAATGTAAATTTGAATTGTCACCTGTCCCTGCACTATTTCTGAGATCAGAATGGGAATTACTGTTACCTCTATTTTGCATCGAAATGTCAGCTGATACACCTGGTATTGCCTCGTTTCTTGCAACTTCATTACTAAGATTGTTGTGATTACATGCATTTTCATTTAATTTCAAATTTTCTAAGGCCTCTTTTACCTGAGTAATTTCTGTTACTACCCCTTTTATTTGGTCTGTAACATCCTCCAAATTTCTAGCCTGCCTTTCACTTTCTACATCAGATCTTTCTATTCTAACTTTACACCCCTGTAACTCTTCTCTAATTTCTTCCCTGTCTTTATCTAACCTTTGTACTACCTCTTCCCTTTGTTTGTCTAATCTATATGTTACTATTTCCCTTTCTTTATCTAATTTTTCACTCACTTGTTGACCTAATTTCTTTTCAGAATTCTTTACTTCTTGCCTTATTGTCTCTAATTCTCCCTTAACCTGTTCTACCTGTTCTCTATTTTCTTTTACTTCACTACTAACTTTATTAATTTCCTCCCTAACTTCTTCCCTAAAGGTTTCTAAAGCTCTCTTCTGATTTTCCAATTGCATTCCCAATTCCTGTTGTCCCTTCTCTAATTTCTGTCCTAACTCTGTTCTTAATTCTTTACTAGTTTCATCTATCTTTTGACTTAACTCTGTACTCATCTTTTGACTTAACTCTGTACTCATCTTTTTCACTGTTCTTAATTCTTTACTATTTTCATCTATCTTTTTACTTAACTCTGTACTCATCTTTTCCACTGTTCTTAATTCTTTACCATTTTCATCTATCTTTTTACTTAACTCTGTACTCATCTTTTTCATTATCGTTTGAAACATATTCTCTATTTCTGACATAAATGCTGGCCTTTCTGAATTACTACTAAACATTTCTGAACTACCTCTAGGTGTTTCTCTAACGTTCTGATCTTCTACTTCTTGGCATATTCTGCTACCAATTACATTCTGATTAAATTCTTCCATCCTACTTACACTTTTCTCAATTTCCGGACTATCAAAACCTAAAAAATCAGTGTCACTGTCTTCCATTTCTAAGCTATTTACATGTGTTTTTCTACTCACCAAAATTTTCAATATTTTCACTATTTCACTTTAACTGCACTTAAACTTGTTCACTACACGTTTCACAGATGTTGACACGCTGGGCACCTTCTTGTCTGCTGGTTCGATGCTGATCTGGTCGTCTTGGGGGTTTGGTCCATTCTTTCGAGGCCACACGTTGGGAAGCCAATTTGAAGCTGTAATAATCGTTGTGTCCTAGTTATTGGATCGCCATTTGAAGCTGAAGTCGTTGGTGACGTGACGTTGCCCTTCGATGTAGCTCGCCTCGGCTAGTTCTGCATAAGATCTCTTTATCTCGGGTTTGCGTAAGTGTAATGGACAACCCAAGAACAACTTTTCATATCCTTTATTTCAAATATTTTCGGGAGATATGCCGATTCTATATGTGTATCTGTAGAGGCATCGCAATCACATCCGCGCAGCACGAACTCCCGTACTGGTCTCTCGTTGAGTACTGACGCTTTCTCTCTTACCCATGCTAAAAAGCCGTTCGCTCCATTTGAATGTCATGACGTCATCCAAGAAAGCCTCGTATCCAAAATGCTATTTCCTTTTCCCGCAATTTAGAAATGTCCCTTTCTATTATAACATGTTCTTTTATGAATTTCAAATATATAATTACTTTTTTAGGATTAAACGATGTTTACTTTATATTTTATTAGATATCTCGCGCGACTTTTAAGGTTTGTAGAACTGACTTTCGAACGTGTATTTAAACTATGTGGTATGACGTCATGACTCGTTAATTTCAAACCAATAATGCGTTTATTCTACAAATTTAACGACTATTATTTACTCATATCTTGCTCACCTTACAACACTTCCTGCTATATTATCTATTTATGTTATTACTCAATATTTATCGCAAATCTCATATCCGGCAATTAAATTAAAACGTGTCTTTTTCAAAAGCCCATTCGATCGGAAATCTAAATTTCGGTATCAGCTGCAGTACATGCACCATCATGTAATGCATCCCCACAGTTATTACAAGTAGGTATTCCCTTGCAAAACTCGCTTGTATGCCCAAAGCGCTGGCATTTAAAACATCTGAGCGGGTTCGAGATGAAAGGCCTAACTTCGATGGATTCATACCCTGCCTTAATCCTTTGCGGGAGATCTACCCGATCAAAGGTCAGGAACAGGGTACGTGTTGGCTTCAGTTCACCACCCTCTTTGCGTTGAACCCGGTAAACGTTAGTAACGCCTTGTTCCATAAGATTTTCTTGGATCTCCTCATTGCTTAAATCATCCAATGCATGGGTGTTTATCACGCCGCGCGAGGAGTTCAAGGTTCTGTGCATCGGAACACTGACAGGATAACTTCCTAGCATGTTCACTTTCAATATCTTAGCTGCCTGGGTAGCTGAATGTGCTTCAACCAGGAGCGTGCCATTGCGAGATCTAGTGCATGACTTTACTGGACCAGCAATGTTATCCAAACCCTTTTGAATGGTAAATGGGCTCACCGATAAAAATGTCTTGTCTCCCTCAGTTCTACATATAACTAAGTAGCGAGGACCACTCGACTCTGCCACTTCCTTTACACAAACTTTATTGTTGTTATGTTTTTTTATTTGAGTTTTATTTGAACTCATGGCGATGATATCCTCCACCATTGTAAATGTCTCCGATGGCATGCTCACATCCTGGGCACCACCTTGGCTTAGGTGAGAGTCCTGACCTGGACCTTGCTCACCCTAGGGTCTCACCTCCCAATGTATAGACAGAGGGACCCAATCGCCTTCAGGAGTGCACCAGCTCATGCAATGGCCCCTCCCCAGGACTGACCTTTGTCAGCGGATAGGCACACAGATCCTATATGATAACCAGGGGCTGGGACTTACGGGATTACCCAGTCACCCCTTGCGTCACCCCATCCTCCTACAACCTGCGTGTAGGTTATCCATCAGACTGTGTGCGGATCAGGTGGGAGGTCAAACACATAAGTGGACCAAAATTGATTGGGCGTTTGGCAGGTGCCCTCTCACCTCTTGGAGGAACCCAATCGAGAGTATGGCTTGGGGCCCCGGGTACGCCAAACCTGTACCTACTGTAGTAGGACCCCCTGGGGGAGTTTTATTTCGGAGTCCTCTTCTCCTAGATGAGTCGTCGACCAAGACTACCGAGCCTCATCTACCCGTTTTGGAATGCTCTTTGCTTCCCCTCACCTCTTGCTTCCCAGTGGTAAAAAATGACACTTAGTATGCCATTTGGATCGAGTACTGAGTCCCTCCGCCACTCAACTTCTGCTATGTTATTCAGTAGTGTGTTGTAATAGGCATTTTGTTATATACTATGTTTGGTTTGTTGATACCAGCTGATTCCTTTGCTAATTTATCAAACATCTTGTGTATCAATGTGTATCAATGTGTATCTTGAGTCATCCAAAGTTCAGCTTCCTTTTCTGCATTTCCTAAGTTTTTCTCTGATTTGTTCAATTACTGGACAATTAATGTTGATTAAATCAAGAGGCACTTTACTATGTAAATAGCTTGAGAGAGAGTGAAAGGGAGAGTTACAGGTAGAGAGGGAGGGAGAGAGAGAATATGTGTGTGGTTGGATGCATTCACATGACGGGGGAAGGGAAGGGGTGCATATACTTATCAACAGCATAACTCAAAAACAATCAAATTATTATCATATAAGTATCAAGCTGAACTATTTATTCCAAGGATGTGATACAAAGACTTTCAAGAAAATACTCCCACCCCAAACTACGCTATACATGGAAAAATTGTTATTTTTTATTTTCTTAAAAATTATCCTAACAATTTTTATTAAGTTACCATATATTTAAGATATGTACGTGCCAAACGAAATAGACCTTGAGTTTTCTGGGAATAGCCTATGAAGCCCTATTCATTCTGAATAACTTTTGTACATTCAGCAAACCATATGAGATAGACAGCAATTAACTATTGACTTTCCATATTTGAGTTTTACGCATACACACACGATCCTACTAGTTACGATGCATACAATGCATCAGATTTTATATTATGAGCACACAACTTACTGTACTGCAGCATGCCTTGTTCAACCATAGTACTCCAGTCACGTGCAGACAATTTTCCGAGTGGTTTACCAAATGCAGGTAATGGAGCTCCTTGTGCAGTGGAGGCTGTTGAACCAGCAGTCACATAGTATATACCTAGCAAATTCAAAAGAAATGATGAGTGTCTGAACTCCCTTATAAACACCAACAGTAACTCCTTTCTTGGTTTCTGGTGTGGGCCGCACCAACAAGACACGGCCCATACTGGAAACCAAGAAAGAAGTATGGACAAAGGCCGTGGAAGTCTATGTAATCATTTAAGCAACATGAACTATTATATCCTTGCATAGTTAATGTAGTTTGGCTTAATAAAGTTATGAGATTAGGACTAAAACATGGATGGGAATATTTTGGGCGGAACTGATACATTTTATGCATAATATCTGACATTCTAAGCTTCAAGTAGCCAGTAGCTGTTTAATGCCCCCCCCCCCAAAAAAAAAAAAAAAAGATGGAACTCTTGTTAATTTTTCCACCTGGTAACTACTTAAAATGAAATATGATAAAATAAATGCGTAATTGGCATCTTTCTGCTCCACTTCTCAGTTATTTATTTTTTGTTTTGGTTTCATTTATACATAGCCTTTATTTGTAAATTTTCTTTTGAGTGGGGTATGTTAAGTTTGTTTTTAAGTTTATTTACAACAGATAGAAAACTTTTCTGAGTTTTGAGGGAGGAAGGGAATGTGCATTTATCCCAACATTTGTGTAGTAGTTCAATAAGTTTTTCATATTGAATTATCATTTGTTGTTCTAGTGTTGTTTGTAGACTAGGTATGTTAGTAAGCACTCTCATGGAGTAAATAGGTGTTGCTTTGACACTCCCAGTAATTAATCGTAAAGCTTGGTTTTGTATTAATTCTAGTTTATTGATATGTGGTGATAACAGGGTTTCTCCACAATAAATTATATTTGGCTTGATATACATTTTATATGCTATATATAATGTTTCTCTTGAGCATCCCCACTTTTTTTCCTGCTAGTCTCTTGAGAAGAGATAATTTTTTGCTGGCTTTTTCAGTAATGTATCTAATATGTTGGTTCCATGTTAATTTATCAAATATTATTCCAAAATATTTAGCTTCATCTGTTTGTGACAAAACGTGGTTGAATGTTGAATTCTTATTTTTTGTACCCAAGAGAGAATATTTGATGATTACTTTTATCAATATCGATAGTCATTAAATTTGACATGTTACAATGTTTTAGTTGTTCTAGTGCTGTATTAGCTGCACTTTGGATTTTGGTTTTATGCTTTAGTTTTCCTGACATCCACATCCTCTGTGAATTATGCAGTTTTCATTTTTGATACTTATAATTGCATCGCCAATACCACTCTTGTTTACACTTATAGTCTCTAAGATATTTGTTATAATTGTTGTTGTTAGCTAATGCTGGATTTCTGGCAATTAAGTCATTAATCCTCTTGCTCTCCAATATTTTTCACTGATGGATGGGGTGCTAGAAGTGGCCAGGCATATTTGAAGGTGGTCTTGGTCCATTTCCTTTTGTAGATCACATAGAGGACAAAGTGGTGAAGAATTTATCCCAATTCTGTTCAAATGTTTTGCCAGACAATCATGTTCTGTAATCAACCTGAAGGTTGCAACTGTCATTTTTTGAGGATACTCAGGAATTACTATTTGAATATTTGGTAGTTCCCATCTTTTATTTTTTGATTTTTCATAGTAATATTTTGCAATAATTTTTTTGAATTCAGAGTTGACTAATCTTTTAGCTCCATAAAATAACTATAGATTTCTGTACACTGCTTGGCACCCTGTTTTGCAAGAAAATCAGCTTTGTCATTACCTTGTTATAATTATGAAATGCTCTTTTTTTTACATATCATTTGAATGCTGGAAAACTGCATTTTAGGATTCTTATTTAAAGCAAATATTAGAGTAACAGCTTTGTGTTTATAACTGTCACAATATTAAGTAGGTTACTTTCTCTAGAACTCACCTTTTAATTTCTCAAGTATAGAATCTTTACTCCAGTCAGCTTCTAAATTTCTGCTATATATGCTATCAAACTGAGTCATGTCCTCTACAGAAGTCAGTTTGTCTCTGAATAGTCTCATAGCCTCATAAGCTAATGCCTGAAACAAGAGTATTACATGTAACTATTTCATTTTAATTAACTTTTCACTCAAATATTAGATTTTTAAATATAATGTTGTATAAAAAAGTAAATGTGCAATCCTCTAAAATAATAAAGTAATTTATAAACCCTTTTTGGGAAAACACGTTTTAAGACATTTATATGCAAAAATTGAGAGTATCATTCTAGCTTCACTTTGTACACTAGAAGCAACTGAGAAGTGTTTCAGAGAATGTTTTCTCTATCATCAGTCTAGACTCACTGCCATGCCTCCTCCTTGGCTTGGAGACATGTTTCTTGGTTTGACACACTGTACAATGAGATGCTCTTCATATGGGAAATCAAAGTTCATAAGTTGTTTTTATGTATGAATTATTTCTCCCAAATGCAGAGCTCTGCTGGTTCTCCGAGGGCTTTCTCTTTTGGCTGATGATCTGTGGACCAAAAATGCTCTGCAATTGTTGATTTCTCTTGTTTGTTTATATTTCACAGTTCTCATGTGTTCTTTGAACTTTAGGTACAAAGTTCCCCTTTATCTTCCCTATAGATATTTTCCTACAATCTTTACATCCAATTTCATAAATACCAGAAGTTTTTCCCACAGGATTTTTGTCCTCTGTGATGGTTCTGAGTATATTTTTAAGCAATGCTTCTTATGTGGGACCAGGGTTATACCATGTTCTTTGAGTATTTTAGTGAATATCTATAAAGTCCAAGGGTGAAAAGTGAATTTGTTAACCTTTTGTTTATTTTATCCACTTATATAGTGATTTCCTTTATTTGTTTTTGTTCTTGTTGTTTTTTTTTAATTTATCTTCCTATCTACAATCTCTTTTGTGAAGCCATTTTTACTTTCTCTACTATGTATAGTAAAACACAGGAAGTATCATATTCCACCCAAAAATTTGATGTCGAAATTTCACCAGAAATATATGTTTTGAGGACCCCTGAATCCACAAAAAGCAGTTTTAGAAGAAGGTTTGCATGCGTGTGTATGTCTGTCTGCACCTGTGTCAGTCTGTGTATAGCATAACTCAAAAACGAAAAGTCAGTTGAAAACCAAAGTTTGTATTTAAGTTTAATGTCTTTCAAGGACGCAACATGAAAATTTTGAAGAAAACTGCTGCACCGTAAACTACCCTTTACATGGAAAATTTTAATTTTCTTTAAAATTTTGATTAAAATTGTTAGAATGTTTAAAATATATTTATGACAAATGAAATGTTGTTGTTGTTAGCTAATGCTGGATTTCTGACAATGAAGTCATTAATCCTCTTGCTCTCCAATATTTCCCCAATGAAATGTATATTATGAATTTGCTGACTAAAACCTATGCAGTCCTGTTTACTCTGGATGATTTTTGAGTAACTCATAAACCCTAAGAGATAGGCAAAATCTTACTGTATAAAAAATGTAGATCTCCCTAAAACACACAATTTAGTCCAAATACATTTTTTTGTAGAGTGAACCATTTCAGAGATATTCCTTGTTATTTGTGTCAGTTTCAGAAAACTTAAGTCTCATCAAATGCACATTGTTGTTCATCTTTTTTATACGTTAACCATGCAAAGAATGGGATTTCAAAACTTTAAAAGATTTGACTATCACTCAAAGCCTACTGTATTCTCATATTCCCCTTGCACCTACAAGGAAATAAGCAATAAGATAATTTGTACAAATGTTTATGTCAATTAACATGAAGACGTAGGCATAAGAGTTTGTAAGAATGGTTAGTACAAGAGTAGAGAAAGTAATGTGAGTGCAACACATCAGATTTTTATGTACAATATTCAGGATCATGTTATGTTCTTTGTTGTACTCTTTGGTGTTCATAAGTATGTTAACCAATCTGAAAGTAAGGCGGTTTATAACCAAGCGACATGGCTCTGCAGTAACGTGAGAGGCTCGCATTCAGTAGATTGTGGGTAAAGGTACAATAATCCTGGCTTCAGTGCCAAACCCCCTCCATATCTCTCCTATTGCTAAGATTGTTTATTATTGCATACTTGTGTCCCTGGGTTTTAGCTGAAATTTTTTATGTACCCATCAGTGTTTCTTTCCTATGGATGTAAAACCTTATTTTATTCTAATTCCTCATGACTTTTATGTCAAAAAGTGGAGCATGTTATTGAATTCTGTTTTTGTTGTGAATTTTGCTGATGCATCTTGTAAGTACAGCAGAGTTGTTACATCCTTTATAAACTTCTTTTCTATTGAGACAGAATATTAAAAGACCCCAAAAGAAAATCGTTTATGTGAATATTTGTTAAGAGTGTAATTTGTTTTTTGATGTTGGTATGAGATGGTTAAATGACGAAAACGTGTTACTAATGTTCATTGTTACGAACAATTAGGTTTGTTTAAAGACGTCATAAATATTTCCATATTTAATTTTAATATATATGTATAAATATTAGAATTATATGTGTTCAATATTAATAGCAAAGGGAGGATAGCTAAAGATCGCTTCCCTAACAATGCGGGAACTATTTGATGAACACATACGCGGATGTATACGAGAAAGGTAGTATCACGTGAGGTGACGCTGAACTTTTTTTTCACTAGCGCCTAAATGTTCAAGGTGATAGGACGTATTTTGGTAGCGTGTGAACATTGTAGAACGTTTACCAGACTTTCATCAAGCTTTTGTTCCACTTTTTGAAAAAGTGGAAAGACTTAAATAATCTAAAACGGTGCTAAGAGGATTTATTTAAATATAAAATAGAGAAAAAATGTTAATAAAATAATACACTGTGGTGAAGAAACATCGTGTGATTTTTCATTCCCTCCGTTACCATGCCCTAAGGGAAAGAAGAGTCACATCGCTCAAATGTGAAACAACGCTTCGATAAAAACAGCACCACTACTATGGCAAAAATATCACCTACATATCTGAACCAGAGTTTGTACAGAATGTCTCAAAATTAGACCAACAAATTTTGGGAGCTGATAGATAGCATTATTTTAAATACTTTAAGGAAATTTTTTTGCTGCAGTGCTTTGTTTAAGTGCTAGACAAGTTAATGTTATAGATTACTGCCTACCACCTAGTTTAAGTATTTACAGCAAAATCAATAATGCAAATTAGTATTGTATTTACCTTAGTAAGACAAAGAATATTAATCCAAGAGACACAGAAAACATAAACAAAACACAAACATCTCATTGTTTCAGTTAATCACAGCTTTACTATTCAAAGTTAGACTGACACACTTTTAAACCAGATAAATGACTGGTGTATTTGCAAGAATATGGCAGAATAGAGCACGTCGATACACTCTTTGAGTTAATTGCAATGGGTGTGCGTTCCAACATTTACTTTGAATAGTAAAGCTGCGATTAACTGTAATGTTTGTTTAGTTCTGTGTTTGTTTCTTGGATTAAGATTGTGTGCCTTACTAAGATAAATGTAATACTAACTTGCATTGTTGATTTCGCCATAAATTAAAAACTTTCCTTAACAAAAAGTGTTTAAAATAATGTGACCAAAGCTGCCAAAATTTGTTGGTCTAATTTTGGGACACTATATATGTGCAGAAATGCTTCTGTTATATGTGTTTCCAAGGAATACATAAGTTTGCCACAAATGGGTAAGATGGGTTGCTCATTGCTAAACCATTCAAAGTAATTCTAACTGATGCACAGTTTGGTCAGTATCTGCGATTCCTCTGTTGATTCCTTATCAACATCTGTAGAGTGTAGCCATTTTATTGACACCTATTCTGATGTTTTGGTATCCTGGAGAACAGTGAGATGGCATCAAAAGAAACAAGTAAATCATTTTCCTCTATTTCTATATCTCTAATTTTCCCAATGAGATCATAGGTGTTCCACTCATACTTTTTGGTTGGGAGAGGTCCCGTAATTTTGTGAATAACCAATTTGCCAGATTGCATGTGGGTGAGTCTAATTGAGGAATTGACAGGGCACGTTTTATTGCAGCTTTATCAATCTTTGGTATAGGTTGTGCATTTGTTCTTGATGAATGACCTTGAGCAGAAATCCAGTGAGCTTGCCTACCCTCAATAAACAGGCCAGCAAGTTAATTAAGGAAATTGAAGCTATTAACAGTGAAGCAACAAGATTCTAAAGTAAGAACAAATTAGAAACTTGCAACATTACTAAGATAAGTGAAGTTTTTAGTTTCTAATTTGTTCTTACTTTAGAAGGTCAGCAAATGTTTATGCTACGGTAACAGATGCCTCTGTTTTCCTCTGTCGCATTTGTGTATACAGTCAACTGCAAAAGTTTTGTGCGGTACGGATGTATGCGTGCAAGTGTTTTAATGAATGCTAGTTAGTTACGTAGTTACGTGTTAGTTACATGACAATGCCTCCTACAGTGTCAAAAATAAAGGGAAAAACTCTGCATAGTTTACGAGTATGTGAAAGAAGAAGCCAAACATAAATATCAATTTTCTATAATGTATTTTAAAGAAATTCAGAAGGTGCAAGAAAGTTGCTGCAGCCGCCAAGATATCGCACAGTTCAGTTCACAGAATTGAGGGAGACTTTCATAAGGAAATGAGCACTGAAAACTATATCAAGTGGCTTTGCACAATGTTAATTCCAAATTTACCTTCTAACCCTGTTTTAGTAATTGACAATGTGTCCAACCATAATGCAGTTAGACAAACCTCCAACATCAAATTCTTTAGAACAACATATGCAGTCCTGGCTGCAAAATCAGAACATTTCATTTGATGAGCACAGCACGAAAACACATTTGTATGACGTAACCTTAGTCAATAAGTCGGTTCAGAAGAAATATTTTATTGATCAAATATTGGCCGAACATAACCACACAACTTTAAGACTTCCACCGTACCACCCAGATCTGAATCCCATTGAGTTAGTATGGGGAGACGTAAAGTAATGGGTAGCTGCTAGAAATGTAACATTTAAATTAAAAGATGTTGAAAACCTCTGCAGGCAGAGATTGAGGAAATTGGACAAATAGAATGGGAAAAGGCATACCGTCATGTCAAAGAAATTGAACAAGAATAATGGGATAAAGATGCCATAGTGGAAGAAAGGATTGAGGAAATTATTACTCAAGATAATGGAATGGACAGCAGCAATGAAGATAACGAAAATAACAGCAATTCAGACAAGGAACAAATGTCAGGAATAGAAGAAATGCAAGAAAGTTAAGTGGAAACAGTTATAGAGGTATAGTGGTTTTTATTCGTACTTGAGACGTTCTAATTCCTTTTGTTTTGGAGATCAAAGGCTCCAGAAGAGACATTTATTTTATAGGAAGGTAAATGTTGAAGTTGGTATTTGCTCCTGGCCTTTCACTGAGAAAAATTTATAAGTTAAGTAACACGTGTGGCTAATATTACTGGAAGTGTGATAAATTGATTTGTATTATTGTACTACTTCAGCTCAGAAGCATGTGCGTAAAGGAACGTCATCTCACTGCAGACTGTACCTCCTCTCTCTCTCTCGATGACCGTGTTCCCGCAAAAGGTGAGTAGTGACTCGCATTCAACCTTTCATATAAAATTTTCATTCATCACTAACGTGCGACCTATAATCCTTATATTCCAGGTGCAGTTGGGTTGCTTGGTATCAATTTTATTTTCTGCTCTCCTATTATGGTTTTTCTCTCTCTCAGAATGGATAGGAGTGTTTTTGTGTATCTCTGTGTTGGGACTGGTTCTAATAGTTAGGATTAATTTCCATGTAACATGGTTTCCACATTTGTCTCATAATCCTGTTTGTTCATGATTATTAGACAAGCAAACTCACAGCTACATGACCAACCAGATCATTTGAACAAAAATTTCTGTAAAGTCATCCTAGAAACAGCAAAAAAAAATATTCCTCGTGGAAGAATTAAAAATTTTAAACCCAACACCCAGTTAGAACAACTGAAAAAGCAAAGGGATATAGGTAGAAATACAGCTGAACAAACAGAAAAACATATCGAATACACAAATGTGGCGGAAGAAATGTGCCTCACTAAAAAAAGAAATTAATACTGCTAAAAAGAATCACTTTAATAATTTCTTAGAAAAAATGGATTATAGGACAGATGGTAACAAAGCCCATAAGTTCATAAAAAATGTCAAGGACAGGAAAGAAAACAACAGCACACCTATCATACACAACAATAAAATTTTAACAAATGATGCAGCCATAGGCAAAGCATTCAATAAATATTATGCTAATTTACTGTGATCCTAACACTCAATACAATATCTTTTTTCAAAATTTTAATATGCAAGAACTGAACATTTCAATTAATAATCCAAAAAGCAAAAAGTCTCCTGGACCAGATCACATACATCCAGAGTTCATAAAAAACCTTGGAAAAACAGCAAAACAACAACTACTAAAACTCTACAATCTATCCTGGAACACCACTGTACCTGCTGAATGGTGAACAGCAATAATTGTCCCACTCTTGAAGAAAGATAAAACAGCATCAGAAATAAAAAATTATAGACCAATAGCGTTTACTAGCATAATATCAAAAGTGATGGAAAGAATGGCATCAAACAGGTTAAATTGGTTTCTAGAATCACAAAATTTAATATCCCCATGTCAAGCTGGATTCAGAGAGTTCCACTCTACAAATGAACAAGTCTTACTTCTCAGTCAAGAAATCAAAGACTCCTTCAATAGAAAAGAAGATAAAGTATCAGTTTTTATTGATTTCCAAAGTGCATATGATTCTATATGCAGAACAAAACTACTAAAGAAAGTAAAAAAAAATAGGGATACAAGGTCCAATGTTTTCATGGCTATGTCATTTCCTAACACAATGCTTTATTGCTACCAGATATGGAACAAATATATCTAAATACAAACAAATACACTGTGGATTACCAAGAGGTGCAGTGCTCAGCACAACATTTTTTAACATATTTGTTAACTATCTGCCACAACAAATACAAGAACCAGGTGTGAAATGTGCACTATTTGCTGATGACTTAGTAATGTGGACTTCAAAACCAAAAAGCAAAAGTACAGGACTAGAAAAAACCATGCAACAATCCTTAAACAACCTACAAAAGTGGACCAAAGAAAATTTAATGACTGTTAATACAACAAAATCAAACTACCAAGTCTTTTCACTAACAAAAAAACCACTAAAAATAAAACTAAATTTTGAGGGTCAACAATTACCAGAAACAAAGGAAGCAAGGTATTTAGGAGTTACATTTGATACCAAACTTACATGGACCAAACAATTAGAAAATGTAGTACAAAGAGCAGAGAGGCGCCTTTCACTGTTAAAACGTCTAACAGGAATGAGCACCCCCAGAGCAACTCTTAACACAACATACAATGTATGTATAAAGCCATTATTTACTTACTGCAGTGAAGTCCTTGTAACAGCAAATAACAAAAAAAAAAAAAAAAATCAAATCTTTCAAAACAAAAGTCTGAGACTAATTAAAGGTGCTATCAAAACCACACCAATAGCAGCTATGGAAATACTAACCAACCAATACCCCATTGAATATGAAATAGAAAAAGCAACTCTTATTCAACACGAAAAGTTGATCAGACTCCCATTCAATACATGGAAGGAGAGAAATTTTACACATACATTAAAGACTCAGGAGAGCTTTCTTTCCAAAATTCAAGACATCAAGAAGAATATATACCTTCCTAATTCAAAGGAAAACTTCATATATAAAGTCAATCCAGCAAAAACATTAGACATCACATATTATTTACACTTGGCAGAAGAAGTTAAGAAAAGTGATGCTCAAACTAGTGTTCTACAATTATTGGCATTATAGACAGTCCATACTAGATTTCCGGAACACGAATGGCTCCATATTTATACTAATGCATCATTGATATCAAACTGAGATGGAGCAGGGGCTGGAGTCACTTGTCACCTCATTTCCTATTACATATTTTTAAGTTATGGAACTACCAACTTTGATGGAGAAATTGAAGCAATTCGAATGGCCATACAAAATCTTTTGTATAGAATTTCACATTTTCATCAAGCAGTTATTCTCTCAGATTCCAAAGTGACAATTATAACAATTACTTCCTAGTTGTCACCCAAACACCAAACAATTATAGAGTGTTGGAAAATCCTTGCCCATCTAACAGCACTTCAAAAACACCTAGTCTTCCAATGGATACCAGCTCACTGTGGACTGAGTGGTAATGAGAAAGCTGATTTTATTGCAAAAAAGGGTACCAGTAGTGTACAGAAATCTATAGTTTATCTATCATTTTATGCAGCTAAAAGATTAGTCAACTCTGAATACAAAAAAATTATTGAACAATATTACTACGAAAAATCAAAGAATAAAATATGGGAACTACCAAACATTCAAACAGTAATTCCTGAGTATCCTTGAAAAACAGCAGTTGCAACCTTCAGGTTGTGATTACAGCACATGATTGTCTGGCAAAACATTTAAATAGAATTGGGATATATTCTTCACCACTCTGTCCTCTATGTGATTTGCAAGAGGAAATGGATTGAGACCACCTTCAAATATGCCTGGCCACTTCTAGTGCCCTATCCATCAGTGAAAAATATTGGAGAACAAGAGGTTTAATGACTTCATTGTCATAAATCCAGCATTAGCTAACAACAACATTTTTCTTGATATCTTGAATTTAGGAAAGAAAGCTCTGCTGAGTCTTTAGTGTATGTGTAAAATTTCTCTTGTGCCAAGTATTGAATGTGAGTCTGATCAACTTTTCGTGTTGAATAAGAGCCACTTTTTCTATTTCATATTCAATGGGGTATTGGTTGGTTAGTATTTCCATAGCTGCTATTGGTGTGGTTTTGATAGCACCTGTAATTAGTCTCAGACTTTGGTTTTGAAACATTTGAATTTTTTTTGTGTTTGCTGTTACAAGAACTTCGCTGCAGTAAGTAAATAATGGCTTTATATATACATTGTATGTTGTGTTAAGAGTTGCTCTGGAACATCCCCACTTCATTCCTGTTAGACGTTTTAACAGTGAAAGGCACCTCTCTGCTCTTTGTATTACATTTTCTATTTGTTTGGTCCATGTAAGTTTGGTATCAAATGTAACTCCTAAATACTTTGCTTCCTTTGTTTCTGGTAATTGTTGACCCTCAAATTTAGTTTTATGTTTAGTGGCTTTTTTTCTTAGTGAAAAGATTTGGTAGTTTGATTTTGTTGTATTAACAGTCATTAAATTTCCTTTGGTCCACCTTTGTAGGTTGGTTAAGGATTGTTGCATGGTTTTTTCTAGTTCTGTACTTTTGCTTTTTGGTTTTGAAGTCCACATTACTAAGTCATCAGCAAATAGTGCACACTTCACACCTGATTCTTCTATTTGTAGTGGGAGATCGTTAAGAAATATATTAAAAAGAGCTGGTATCCATTGGAAGACTAGGTGTTTTTGAAGTGCTGTTAGATGGGTAAGGATATTCCAACATTCTATAATTGTTTGGTTTTTTGGTGACAACTTGGAAGTAATTGCTATAATTGCTGCCCTGGAATCTGAGAGAATACCTGCTTGCTGAAAATGTGAAATTCTGTACAAAAGATTTTGTAGGGCCATTCGAATTGCTTCAATTTCTCCATCAAAGTTTGTAGTTCCATAACTTAAAGATTTGTAATAGGAAAAGAGATGACATGTGACTCCAGCACCTGCTCCTTCTTTGTTTGATATAAATGATCCATCAGTATAAATATGGAGCCATTCGTGTTCTGGAAATCTAGTATGGATTGTCTCTAATGCGAATAATTTTAGAACACTAGTTGGAGTATCACTTTTCTTAACTTCTTCTGTCAGATGTAAATAATATGTGATGTCTAATGTTTGTGTCGGATTGACTTTAGATATGAAGTTTTCCTTTGAATTAGGAAGGTAAATGATGTCAAGAATTTTGGAAATTAAGCTCTCCTGAGTCAGTGGTGTACAAAAATCTATAGTTAATCTACCATTTTATGCAGCTAAAAGATTAGTCAACTCTGAATTCAAAAAAATTATTGCAAAGTATTACTATGAAAAATCAAGGAATAAAATATGGGAACTAACAAACATTCAAACAGTAATTTCTGAGTATGCTCGAAAAACAGCAGTTGCAACCTTCAGGTTGATTACAGGACATGATTGTCTGGCAAAACATTTAAACACAATTGGGATATATTCTTCACCACTGTGTTCTCTTTGTGATCTGCAAGAGGAAATGGATCGAGACCACCTTCAAATATGCCCGGCCACTTCTAGTACCCCATCCATGAGCGGAAAATATTGGAGAGCAAGAGGATTAATGACTTCATTGTCAGAAATCCAGCATTTGCTGCTAACAACAACAACATATTTAATATTTCTAAACTGCTCCTTTATTATGGTTTCTAAATGACGTTTAGTTTTACCAATATAAACCTTATTACAATTCAAACAGCTAAATTGATAAATGCCAGATTTTTTATAATTTGGAATTTTAACTTTTTTAGAAAAAATTAGTAAATTTTGTATACTAAATTTATTCTGAGGGACCAAATTTATTCCATATTCTTTAAAAATTTTTGTAAATTTTTTATTGGCCCAAGGATGGAAAGTAAAGTTTTTAAGAATAGAGTTAACTTTTATTTTTTTTAGGGTAGAAACCTCTTTAACAGCCTTTTGATACTTAAATTTTTCTATCTTTTTATTTATAAAATCTGTATTAAAACCATTAATTACTGCAGTGTTAATAATGTGTTTATATTCTGTGTCAAATTCTTCTTTATTAAGGGGTATATTTATTAACCTATAAATTAAACTATTGAAAACAGCAAATTTATGTGCAAAAGGATTAAGACTTTTATTTTTTATGTAATTATCAGTGTGAGTAGATTTTCTATAAATACCAAAATTCAATTTATTGTTAAGTCTAGGAACAGATGGCATTCATTATTTTCAGTTTCCAAAGTGAATTGTATGGCTTTATCCTGTAAATTTAAAAGTTTTAAAGCATCATTTATCTGTTTTTAGGGACAACAGCAAAAATGCCATCCACATATCTATACCATATTTTAAAAATTAGAGGGAATGATTTTATAATTTTAGTTTGAGCTCATGAAAAGATTAGCAAGAAATGGCGAAAGTACACTAGCCATTGCCAAGCCAGAAGTTTGGTGAAAAAAAATTACCATTAAAACTAAAGAAATTTTGATCTAAACAAAGATTTGTAAGCTTTACAAAATCATCTATCAACTCTTTGTTTAATTCTAAAGAATTTAACCATTTTTTAAAAAAAATCAAAAGTTTTTTTCTAGGAATATTAGGAAATAAAGATTTACATCAAAAGAAATGAGTTTATCAGACAATACTATATTGCTAATCTTTTCTACTAATTCAAAAGAATTTTTAATACTTAAACTTTCAAACTGATCAAAGATACTGAATTTTTTATTTAACCATTTCACTAAATTATACATAGGTGAATTTATACAATTTATAATTGGTCTCATTTTATTTCCTGGTTTGTGAATTTTAGGAAGTGCATACAATCTGGGTAAAACTGGATTATTAACTTTTAAAATACTTTTTTCTTTGCTAGTATTATTTTCACTTCGTTGAGAATTTTATTAAAAGTTGAAATGCATGACTTTAAAGGACCATTATCAATTTTTAAGTAATCTTCACTTTCAAGAAGAAGTTCTGCTCTATTGATATAATCAGATTGATCTAAAATTACAATTTTATTACCTTTGTCAGCTTCAGTATAAATTAGGTCCTTTTCATTCAATGATTTAATAATCTGATTATTATGATTACTTTTAGGATGATTTTGATTTATATCGTTCACTTACTAAGATAATTGAAGCTTTTAGTTTCCAATTTGTTCTTACTTTAGATAATTTATGGTTTTTTACGCCAACCACGTACAGCTGTTTTTTTTTTTTTTTATACACAGAAGCCGTGGGTGGGCAATGTTTGGCGCGAATTCCATTCCCAATCCTGGTTGGAGAAGTTGCTACTAAGATCTGAAAGATCTGGACACCAAGAGATCTCCTACCCACTGTTTGGTGTCACAGTACCTAGACCAGCATGAAGTCTTAATCTGCAAGGTGTGCGCGAGTGTTGGCAGGATTGGAAACAAACAAGGAATTTCCAAACATGTGACTTAACTTGCAAATTTAAAGCTTTTTCATAGAGAACTTCTGACTGTGACTTAACTTGCAAATTTAAAGCTTTTTCATAGAGAACTTCTGACAATATCTGATTAGAAATATTAATTTCTAACACTGACTGCAGTATTACAACACTATAACTTTGTGACCCTTTAGTGACCGACGAGTAATGTGTATGCACCAAGCTTGCGTATAAAGTGTAGAGCGACACAGGCACAGGACAGAAGATCATAAAATGCATGTAGATTGACTGCATGACTCACTTATAATCTCACTTTTAGCTGCCTTAATTATCCAGAATCCATAGCCAAAATAATGAAGGTCGTTCAACATGTGATTGCATGGGCAATACAAAGAAAATGATTTTGCCAGTCAATTTTAAGCAAGACATGGCAAGATAAAAATCAACCTGCCAAGCTCCATCTAGACTTGTTCACGTAACAATTGTAATTTTACCATTTACCTAATCTGCCCGGGCTTTCATTATTGAGCCTACAATATGTTGTTTTCTAGTGCCTTGCATCTGGCAATGAAGCCATTAGCATTCGTGCTTTCCAATACTTTTGAACTGTAGTTTCTTCTGATCTTAATGCTTCACAGGTCTTCAAGTGGTCTTCATTCATTTCTGCTGGATCGTTACACAGGACACATATTGGTGAGGCTGAGATACTGAGCCTACAATAAACATTCAGCTTTAGTCTTGATGTTTCTCCCCTTGAATATTAATTCCAATCTGCTTTTGGTTTTCCTATAATTAATTATTTATCTTCAGATTATACTTCTGGCTTCATGTTTGAGAGGTAGAATCTCAGAAAAATTCAATGCCATAGTGGAACTCTTATGCATAATATGTCAAAATGAGTCAACAACTCTTTTAAACAATTACAACTACTTATCAGGACTAGTTTCTGGGAGTATCCTTCCCATTGCCACTTTTGCAGTTAACTGGCATTCATCCCTATAGATGGTTTGGTCATGTGCTGCCCTCTGTTTTTCTGGTCAATCGGATGAATCATCAATAGTGGGTATTTAAAAATTCACAACCATTTCTTTATTTTTAATGATAAAGATGTTCTCTAACAGCTGCAATCCATTTGATAGATACCTGAAAGTTTTATTTTTGGAGCTCACTTTTAATTTCACTTATCAGATCATGATGCCCAAATTACATGCATTAAAAAGATCATCTCAAACCTAAATATACATATCAGAAATATAGAGAGGTAAATAAAAGTACTCTGAACGAGTTTAGCCAAAAAACTTCAACTTGAATCATGGAATCAAACTTACCTGTGCTATTTTTTTAGTAGTGGCTTAATAGATGCCTTAAAAATTTTAGGTGAAAGGAAAATTTACTGTATTTAAATTGAGGTTCAATGGTTTGGGGAAAGATATTTATTTTGAGAATAAGGATCATATAACAAATTTTGAAATACTAACAATTTATTATATCAATAAATTTGTTTTGCTTTTAGTAGTTGGTAATACAATAGGAAAGATATCTGCCATCTAACAACCGTAATGTTGATGATGAAACACATTAAAACCACTGATGATGCAAGTAATTGACTCGTAAAAGATCTCTGGAATTGGAATTTAACTCATAATTACCAAAGATAAGTGAAGTTTAGTCACTAAATATTTATTAAGATATGTTGATAACACTACTTTGATACATACATCTGTCAGTTTGATATATCCTTCAATTTGTTCCAATGTAATATTGTTCTTGCTTAGCCACTGTTTTATTACATCCAGTATTTTCTTTATTGGTATGTTGGTCTGAAAGGCTTTAATAGAAAACCTCTTCTGCTTTTACTAGGTAGGACCAAACCGTCCGTAGGAATACCAGTCAGCTGCTAAGCTGATAAAGAGGAAAATGTCCCCAGAAGGTAGTCTTTATAAATATGTAGATATAAGTGCAGAATAAAGCAATTAAAATTGTTGACATTGACACATGAGTTATGACTCCCCACTGAATATAATACTTGACTTAACATACACAAGTGATATAAACAGTGAAAATTTTCAATGATTTTATACAAGTATTTGAGTAGACCTATAGACACTTTTAATTTCACTTATCAGATCATGATGCCCAAATTACATGCATTAAAAAGATCATTTTAAATCTCAAACCTAAATATACATATCAGAAATATAGAGAGGTAAATAAAAGTACTCTGAACGAGTTTAGCCAAAAAACTTCAACTTGAATCATGGAATCAAACTTACCTAACGAATGGAGCCAACAATAAATATAATAGTTTTCTCAAATGTTTCAAAACTCACTTTGAATCGTGCTTTCCTGTAAAAATCAGCAAACTAACTAACTCGAAAAGTGACAATGCTTGGATCACTTTAGGCATAAGGACCTCATGCAGACACAAACGAGAATTATATCAACAAGTAAGAACAACTAACAATTTAGAATTAAAACACTACTTCAAAAAATATTGCAAAATTCTAAAAAGGGTAATAAAAGCAGCAAGAGTATTGTATTAAAATAAGCTAATCCAACACTCAGACAAAAAAACAAAAACTACATGGAATATAATAAAAAGAGAAGCAGGTAAATTTTCATCACAAAACGACTCAATAACATTAAAAGTGGACAATCAAGAAATTAACAAACCCCATGAAATTGCAGAAATCTTTAACAAATTCTTCATAGATGTAACAAACAATCTAAATATTAACTATGGAAGTAAAGAAGCAGCACTACAATTTCTAAGATCAAGTTTCACAGAAGCACTGCCAGAATTTAAAGCTAATCTAACGACACCTGCAGAAATAAATAAAATTATTAACTCCTTTAAAACAAAGAACTCCCATGATTATGACGAAATAACAACAAAAATCCTAAAATCATGTTCATTCCAAATTAGCACTCCTCTGAGTTATTTGTGCAATGAGTCACTTAAGACCGGAATTTTCCCTGACAGGATGAAATTCTAGATTGTAAAATCCATTTTTAAAAAAGGTGAACGCGACAATGCTTCTAACTATAGGCCAATTTCTCTCTTACCAGTTTTTTCAAAAGTTCTTGAAAAAGTAATGTTCTACAGGTTGTATAAATACCTCGAGTATAACAAGATACTAGTGAAAGATCAGTTCGGATTCAGAAAGGGCATCTCAACAAATAATGCAACTTTTAAACTTACACATGAAGTGTTAACTGCCCTAAACAATAAAATGCATGTAGGAGGTATTTTCTGTGACCTAGCAAAGGCATTTGATTGTGTAAATCATAATATTCTGATAGCAAAACTGGAATTCTATGGGATTAAAAATGAAAATTTAAGTTGGCTCATATCATACCTAAAGGAAAGAAAACAGAGTGTTAAAGTAAACAGTGATACTGATAATGGAAAACAAACTTCAAATTGGAAATCAGTAGCACATGGAGTACCCCAAGGTTCAGTATTAGGGCCTCTATTATTTCTGATCTATATAGCAAGTTCTGTACTGTTTGCTGATGACACTAGTGTGCTGGTCACTAACAAAAACTTAAATGAATGTATAATTAAATCGAATTATGTTTTGAACTGCGTGTCCTACTGGTTTAAAGTCAACAAATTATTTATCTGTTAACCTAGATAAAACAAAAGTTATTAAATTCATAACTCACCAAACATCACACACTCCAATTGAAATAGGAATTAACGATATGTTATTAGAACAAATAGATAACATCAAATTTCTGGGTCTTCAAGTTGACAAATATTTAGATTGGAAAGCTCACATTAAGTATATCTTACCCAAACTCAGTTCTGCATGTCATGCTATCTGAGTGCTGGCAAATGTTAGCTCCATAGATACACTCAAATTAGTTTACTATGCATATTTTAACTCTATAATGGAATACGGTATTTTATTTTGGGGCAATTTAGTAGAGAGTAAACAAATATTCCTCATACAAAAGAAGGTTATAAGAATTATTTCCAACACCCATAGGAGACACTCATGCAGAGATCTTTTCAGAAGATTAAACATATTAACCTTACCCAGTATGTACATATTCTCGATTCTAAAATTCTTTATATGCAATTGATCCTTATTCACAACAAACAAAGAAATTCATGGAATAAACACTAGACAGAAGAGTAATATCCACCATCCCAGTGCAAAACTTTCTTGCTTCCAGAAAGGTGTATATTATGAAACCATAAAAATATTTAATGCCCTTCCTAATAACCTTAAGGGAAAAGTTGACAATTTCAATGCTTTTAAAACAGCTGCTAAAGAGTACCTATGCTCAAAATCATTTTATTCTGTACAAGATTATCTGAATGGCCAATTATCCTATTAATTCCTATGTAGCTATATGTGAATTACAAACTATGCTGTAAATATCTATGTAACTTTGTTGCTTATTTAGCCTTATAAATAATTTCTAGCTCATTTTATTCTGTATAGGATTATTTAAATGGCAAATTATCCTGTTAATGCTTATATAGTTTTGTAAGTAGTTTCTAACTCATTTTATTGTGTACAAGATTATTTAAATGAAAAATTATTCCTGTTAATGCTTATGTAGCTTTACATGTAGTCTCTAACTCATTTTATTCTGTATAAGATTGTTTAAATGACAAATTATTCCTGTTAATGCTCATGTAGCTTTGTAAGTAGTTCCTAACTCATTGTATTCTGTATAAGATTATATAAATGACAAATTATTTCTGTTAATGCTTATGTAGCTTTACAAGTAGTTTCTAAATCATTTTATTCTGCATAAGATTGTTTAAATGACAAATTATTCCTGTCAATGCTCATGTAGCTTTGTAAGTAGCTCCTAACTCATTGTATTCTGTATAAGATTATTTAAATTACAAATTATTTCTGTTAATGCTTGTGTAACTGTGTAAGGAGTTTCTAACTCATTTTGTTCTGTGTAAGATTATTCAAATGGCAAATTATTCCTGTTAATGCTTATCTAGCTTTGTAAGTAGTTACTAACTCATTTTATTCAGTATAAGATTATTTAAATGACAATTATTCAAATTAAAATTTGTAAGTAATTTTTAACTCATTTTATTCTGTAATCTAAATGACAAATCATCCTGTGAAAGCTTATAAGCTTATGTAACTCTTTAAGTGATCTCTAGATGAATTATTATTATATTACAACTAAACAGTAGAATATGGCTGTAAATGCCTAGTGTAAATCTAACACAAAATTCAATTATTATTTATTTATGCCAACAAACTTACTGTTGGTGTTTTTAAACACACAAGCCGTGTGTGGGCAAAGTTTAAGAGGTAGAACTGGAACTTAAAAATTCAATGCCACAACTGGGATTTGAACCACAGACCTTCCGCTTGCCGGGCAGACGCTCTACCACTGAGCTATTGTGACAAACTGCCAGAATGGCATTAAATTCTCAAGTTAGTTCGTATTTCTCCTGGTAAACCACAAAGGCAGTCTCACATCAGAGACAATTACCCCAATGGTGACTTACTATTGCAAGTACTTTATATCCCAGGATTAAATAACCTTCACATGGTAATTATTATTTATTTATGCCAACAATTCAATTCTTATCTGACAAATTCAGGTAAGCTTTGATTGTGTTTCCATTATCCCCTTTGCTGTTGTTTGTTTGTTTCTTTTTTGTTCCTGTATATAATGAGTTTTTTATGTGCTCATTCTGTATATTTATTGACAATGTTTTGTACATCACAATTGACATATTCAATGTTCACCAACCTCCATGGCTACTTGTGAACTCGCTGAATGCAATCTAATCTAATCTTAACTTACCTTTTATCTGGAAACGTTTCAAAATCCATTATCTCCTATCAACGGTTTCTCGACAGGCATTTGCAGAAGAAGGATCTGTTGTGGTTGTGATTGTACTGTTATCTGGATTACTGGATGTGAACTTCAGGCTGTCGTCTGCTTGTGGTATTTCAAAATTCATGGCTAGGTGAACATTCTTCTTTATTTAAACCAAAAAGGCAAGTCAATTAATAACACTACACAACACTTACTTATATTTTACCGGGACATGTTTCAAAGGCTTGACATTTCTTCATTATCAACTGGACAGCGACTGTTTCTCCCTGGTGTGGATGGCGATGTTTTCTCTGAGGTTTCCTCTGGTGGTGGTTCAAGGAACTTGCTGAAGATATCTTTCTCGGGCATGTTGAAATTGAATACTCTATTTCTATTTTTCAAAATGAAGATTTGTTACTACGTGGACAGCTCTTGTTTTGCAATTATACATTTTAAGAGCTTCGGTTCTGACTTTATGTTGTGGTTTTCTGTCCAAAAGTGGCTGGCAACTGCTGATTTTTCCAAACATTTATTTTTTATGTTTCTAAAGTATTGTTGTTAGCTAATGCTAGTTTTCTGACAATGAAATAATTAATACTCTTGCTCTCCAATATTTTTCACTAATGAATGGGGTACTAGAAGTGACCGGGCATATTTGAAGGTGGTCTCGGTCCATTTCCTCTTGCAAATCACATAGAGGACAGAGTGGTGAAGAATATATCCAAACTCTGTTTAAATGTTTTGCCAGACAATCATGTCCTGTAATCAATCTGAAGGTTGCAACTGCCATTTTTTGAGGATACTCAGGAATTACTGTTTGAATGTTTGGTAGTTCCCATCTTTTATTCTTTGATTTTTTCGCAGTAATACTTTGCAATATCTTTTTGAATTCAGAGTTGACTAATCTTTTAGCTGCATAAAATGGTAGATTAACTATAGATTTTTGTACACTGCTGGTACCCTTTTTCACAAGAAAATTAGCTTTCTCATTACCACTCAGTCCACAGTGAGCTGGTATCCATTGGAAGACTAGGTGTTTTTGAAGTGCGGTTAGATGGGTAAGGATTTTCCAACATTCTATAATTGTTTGGTTTTTTGGTGACAACTTGGAAGTAATTGCTATAATTGCCACTTTGGAATCTGAGAGAATAACTGCTTGATGAAAATGTGAAATTCTATACAAAAGATTTTGTAGGGCCATTCAAATTGCTTCAATTTCTCCATCAAAGTTGGTAGTTCCATAACTTAAAAATATGTAATAGGAAAAGAGGTGACAAGCGACTCCAGCCCCTGCTCCATCTCAGTTTGATATCAATGATGCATTAGTATAAATATGGAGCCATTCGTGTTCCGGAAATCTAGTATGGACTGTCTATAATGCCAATAATTGTAGAACACTAGTTGGAGTATCACTTTTCTTAACTTCTTCTGCCAAGTGTAAATAATATGTGATGTCTAATGTTTGTGCTGGATTGACTTTATATATGAAGTTTTCCTTTGAATTAGGAAGGTATATATTCTTCCTGAGTCTTTAGTGTATACGTTAAATTTCTCTTGTTCCATGTATTGAATGGGAATCTGATTCAACTTTTCGTGTTGAATAAGAGCTGCTTTTTCTATTTCATATTCAATGGGCTATTGGTTGGTTAGTATTTCCATAGCTGGTATTGGTGTGGTTTTGATAGCACCTGTAATTAGTCTCAGACTTTGGTTTTGATACATTTGAATTTTTTTTGTGTTTGCTGTTACAAGAACTTCACTGAAGTAAATAATGGCTTTATATATACATTGTATGTTGTGTTAAGAGTTACTCTGGAATATCCCCACTTCATTCCTGTTAGACGTTTTAACAGTGAAAGGCGCCTCTCTGCTCTTTGTATTACATTTTCTATTTGTTTGGTCCATGTAAGTTTGGTATCAAATGTAACTCCTAAATACTTTGCTTCCTTTGTTTCTGGTAATTGTTGACCCTCAAAATTTAGTTTTATTTTTAGTGGTTTTTTTCTTAGTGAAAAGATTTGGTAGTTTGATTTTGTTGTATTAACAGTCATTAAATTTTCTTTGGTCCACGTTTGTAAGTTGGTTAAGAATTGTTGCATAGTTTTTTTCTAGTTCTGTACTTTTGCTTTTTGGTTTTGAAGTCCACATTACTAAGTCATCAGCAAATAGTGCACACTTCACACTTGATTCGTGTATTTGTTGTGGCAGATCGTTAATAAATATATTAAAAAGTGTAGTGCTGAGCACTGCGCCTTGTGGTAAGCCGCGGGGTACTTGTTTATATTGAGATATATTTCTTCCATATCTGGTAGCAATAAAGCATTGTGTTAGGAAATGACAGCAAGGAAAACATTGGACCTTCTATCCCTATGTTTTTTACTTTCTTTAGCAGTTTTGTTCTGCATATAGAATCATATGCTCTTTGGAAATCAATAAAAACTGATACATTATCTTCTTTTCTATTGAAGGAGTCTGATTTCTTGACTGAGAAGTAAGACTTGTTCATTTGTAGAGTGAAACTCTATGAATCCAGCTTGACATGGGGAAATTAAATTTTGTGATTCTAGAAACCAATTTAACCTGTGTGAGGCCATTCTTTCCATCACTTTTGATATTATGCTAGTAAACGCTATTGGTCTATAATTTTTTATTTCTGATGCTGTTTTATCTTTCTTCAAGAGTGGGACAATTATTGCTGTTCACCATTCAGCAGGTACAGTGGTGTTCCAGGATAGATTGTAGAGTTTTAGTAGTTGTTGTTTTGCTGTTTTTCCAAGGTTTTTTGTGAACTCTGGATGTATGTGATCTGGTTCAGGAGACTTTTTGTTTTATAGATTATTAATTGCAATGTTCAGTTCTTGCATATTAAAATTTTGAAAAAAAGATATTGTATTGAGTGTTAGGATCACATTCTCTTTCTTGTTTCAAATCTTTCTTAAATTGTTTACGTTCCTTTTTATTATTTCTTGTTACTTTATGTGAATTAGCATAATATTTATTGAATGCTTCAGCTATGGCTGCATCATTTGTTAATATTTTATTGTTGTGTATGATAGGTGTGCTGTTGTTTTCTTTCCTGTCCTTGACATTTTTTATGAACTTATGGGCTTTGTTACCATCTGTCCTATAATCCATTTTTTCTAAGAAATTATTAAAGTGATTCTTTTTAGCTGTATTAATTTCTTTTTTTAGTGAGGTACATTTCTTCCGCCACATTTGTGTATCCGATATGTTTTTTTTGTTTGTTCAGCTGTATTTCTAGCTATATCCCTTTGCTTTTTCAGTTCTTCTAACTGGGTATTCCAAAAGGGTTTAACATTTTTAATTCTTCCATGAGGAATATGTTTTTTTTTGCAGTTTCTAGGATGACTTTACAGAAATTTTTGTTCAAATGATCTGGTTGCTCATGTAGCTGTGAGTTTGCTTGTTCTTTAAATTTATGTTCCAGTTCAGTTTTATATTTGTTCCAATCCGCTTTTTTGATGTTCCAATACAGATTCGTGTGACGTCGACTGTTATTTGTATTGTCTAGTTTTATATCAGCAATTACTGCTCTGTGACTAGAACTTGGGTCTTCTATAACTTGTTCTTCAAGTTCTGAAACAATATCTGTTGCAACTAACAAGAGGTCTGGGTTACTGCCTGCTCCAGAGTAATGTATGAAGCTTGTGGGATCTTTATTATAAATCAATTCAAAGGTTCTGGTATTCAAAAATTCTTCCATTATCTTCCCTGTAGTTTGGGTTATCTCGTTTAACTAAATATTTGTGTAGTATTACATTTGAGTTTGACGTTTTATTGAACATTTGCATACAAGTAGTTCAGGTTTTTTTTATTAATCACTTTGTATTCACTGTCCTTTAGCATTTCTTCCATTTTTTCTAAGTAATTTGATCTGTTCATTGGCACTATTTTGTTTCCTTTTTCTGCCTTTGTGTATATTACATTTTTCTGTTTTAGCGAATGGATAATGTTTTTGTTTTTTTGAATGGATCTTGTTTGTATTCTCTCCAAGATCTTTTTACACTTGCTTTTCACCCAGTTCTATTTGCATGATGGTAAACACTGCATAGCGATGTTAACATCTGCGATGTAATCTTTGATTTTCATTGAAAAGCAGATGCACGTTTTAACATCTTGGTTTAAAAGATTAATTTCTTTTAAGGAGAAGTCTTGATCAGATAGATTTACTACGTTCTCAAAGTTTTGTAAACACGTTTCCACGTTTCTGTCACTTCTTTCTGCTGTGCTATTTGGATATACAATGCTTGCCAGTGAACTTCCTCTATGATATGGTTTTGTTTTTTAATTTTTTTCCCAGGGAGAAACAGTAGATGTATCATTGATAATGAAGGAAAGTCAAGCCTTTGAAACATGTTCCGGTAAAATACAAGGAAGTATTGTGTGGTGTTATTAATTGGCTTACCTATGATATGGTTTTGTTTTTTAATTTTTTTCCCAGGGAGAAACAGTAGATGTATCATTGATAATGAAGGAAAGTCAAGCCTTTGAAACATGTTCCGGTAAAATACAAGGAAGTATTGTGTGGTGTTATTAATTGGCTTACCTTTTTAGTTTAAATTGATTACAACAACACTGTTTTCAAACTTCCAAAGAAAGAACATAATATTCTTCTTTATGTATATTTTTTCCCAAATTATCAGTTCAGCTGTAGTTTTTACATGTTTTAAAAATTTGATATCGTGTTTCATGATGTGTTGAGTTGACCACACATATTCAAGATTTGGGTGAGATATGAGGATGACATCATATACCAAAGAAGCTTTCTGAAGATGCCCTGAAACTGCTTAACTACAGGGCCCAGCTATAAAATTGACCCTAGAAACAGAAAAAGATAGTTGGACCTGAAAGTCATGAGGCAAAACAAGAAAATAGAATTTGGCATTCATAAAAAACCTATCATAAAGAAAGCTAGAGAAAGGAAAACAACCATAACTCAAAGTTACATCAAAATACTATATTCCACAGCTTAATACACCAGATAATAAACACACCACTGACAGATAAAGAATTTAAAAAACACCCAAAACATCAAGACAGTGGCAACAAAAAATGGATTCAAAGCAAATTTAGTGCACAGACTCATAAGAAAATACAAAAGATAAAAGCAGATAAAAGACATCACAACACTAAACAACGGATCCAATCCACAACCTACATACAGCAAATTCATATTCCACTCATATTCCAACAAATTTCAGAAACTGTTCCAAGTATAACATTAAGCTGTCCCCTTACAACAAATTCAGCCTGAGAAACCTGCTAAGCCATCCATCAAAAAGCACAATACCAGGCACTTCAAAATCTGGTGTGTATCAAATAAAATCTGAAGATTGCCCAGAAACATACATTGGCCAAGCTAAAAGGAACCCGAAAACAAGAATGAAGGAACACATAAGGAACATAAAACATGAACAAATAGCCCATCAATCATAGCCCATCATTTCTGGTGAACTCAGCACACAATGATATCAAATTATTAAAACATGTAAAAATTGCAGCTGAACTGATAATTTTGGAAAAAATATACATAAAGAAGATGTTCACGTAGCCATGAATGTTGAAATACCACAAGCAGACAATATCCTGAAGTTTACATCCAATAATCCAAGTAGCAGCGCAATCACAACCACAACAGATTCTTCCTCTTGAAACGCCAGTCGAGAAACCATTGATAATGAAGACAACGGTCTTTGAAGTGGGTCTGGATAAAAGGTAAGTTAAGTGAAATTAAAAGTGCCAACTCAAATACTTGCACAAAATCAAAAGTACTTCTTGTTTCTAAAGTAAGAACAAATTAGAAACTAAAAACTTCACTTATCTTAGTAATGTTGCAAGTTTTTCATGCAAATTGCTGACTCAAGTTTCGAGTTGACTCCAACTCATTCTCAAAGCTATACAAACAAATTTGTTACCAAAGCTACAGATATTCATTTTTCTCTGAAAACAAAAAAACAATGAGTAGATGCTATGTTGTTTTTTTGTTTTCAGAGAAAAATGAGTAGCTTTGGTAACAAATTTGTTTGTATAGCTTTGGAGTCAACTCAAAACTTGAGTCAGCAATTTGCGCGAAAAACTTGCAACATTACTAAGATAAGTGAAGTTTTTAGTTTCTAATTTTTTCTTACTTTAGAATCTTGTTGCTTCATTGTTAATAGCTTCATTTTCCTTAATTTACTTCTTGTTTATTTACATTATTATATACAGTTTCCAATGATACTGAATGAACAACAATATAATGCCTCACCAACCTCCAACACTGGATCAGTAGTGGAATCATCTACTTTCAGGTCATAGCGAAGCAGCCCTAGGCACCAACGAGTGAGATCACGAGGTGTAAACAGATAATGATTCTGAACTACTGGAGTGAAGGTATTTTTCACCTGGAAAAATTAGTTTAGCATATATTCATCCTACTAAAGCAAGAATATAGAGATAACTGCAGATGGAAAAGAATGTAGTGAAAGATAAACAAATGTACAAAGAAAACTGTTAGTCAGTGCTCTACACACATTTCTGTGACTCTGTATTGTTAGGCATGCAGTAACACTTAAAAAAAATTACATGCATAGGTACCAAGTTTTTCTTTCTATAATAATTTAAGCAGACATGTATGTCAGTTAATGGAAAGTATCAAAATGATTTCTGGCTTAAAAGATTTTCTCTGATTTCAAACTTAAAATAATCTTTAATATAGGTACATTATCACTGATATTGCCATCGTTATAATCATCATAATTATGCTCCTGTAATGATTTTTGCAAATAAAATTTATGTTTTTGCAACCAATAATTTTCCCACCTTTTCAGTTATCTTAAATATGAACACCTAAATAAGAAAACATGCTAAACTGAGTTGAAAGTCCCTGTCCAACTTAAATGAGATTAGAAGAGTACATTTCATATTTTGAAAATTCTTGAGAATAATTTGTAAGAAAGTATTTTAAATACACATGCTTGTATTATGCCTGCAACACTTTGTGTAGGCATCTGAGTTTGAATGAGCAGATTTCTTTTATTTTGACTAATTCACATACAAGTTCCCTTAAAAGGAGGTGAAAAATATATATTTATTGAATCTTTTGGAGAAATTGTAAACATCACGATAGTGAGAGAGGTAGAACTGGAACTTAAAAATTCAATGCCACAGCTGGGATTTGAACCACAGACCCTCCACTTACTAGGTGGGTGCTCTAACCTATTAAGCTACTGTGACAACCTGCCAGAATGACATTGAATTCTCAAACCAGAATTGAATTTTTAAGTTCCAGTTCTACCTCTCAAACATTGCCACACATGGCTTGTGGGTTTAAAAACACCAACAGTAAGTTTGTTGGAATAAATAAACAAATAATAAATAAATAAATAAATAAATAAATTGGTAAATAGGTAAATAAATAAATAAATAAATAAATAAATAAATAAATAAATAAATGAATGAATGAGTGAGTGAGTGAGTGAGTGAGTGAGTGAGTGAGTGAGTGAGTGAGTGAGTGAGTGAGTGAGTGAGTGAGTGAGTGAGTGAGTGAGTGAGTGAGTGAGTGAGTGAGTGAGTGAGTGAGTGAGTGAGTGAGTGAGTGAGTGAGTGAGTGAATGAATGAATGAATGAATGAATGAATGAATGAATGAATAAATGAATAAATGAATAAATAAATAAATAAATAAATAAATAAATAAATAAATAAATAAATAAATAAATAGTGTTTTAGCTCTTACTGCTCAAGAGAAAATTCATTATGGTGCAATGCCTAATGTACAGCTTTAAATGAAAACCAAAAACTTCAAGAAACCATGAATGCAAGCACTATATAATAATAATCTATGTGCCTCTATGAGATGAGTATACTATTTAAACAGTGTGCAGGATTGCAAGAAAATATGGTACCTCATCATAAACCTTGATCATAGTTCCAGCCAAAGCAGATACTTTGGTGGTAGACTTCCATGTTGGATGTTTCGGTACAGAATAATTAAGAATGCGATTCATGTACAAGATGTAAATAGCCTTCAGTTCATCCCTCTCAGGATAACTAAATAAAGAGAAAATAGTGAAAATCAAAATAAAGAATGTTTTTAAAGTATGACACTGCAGAAGTTCATATAAGAGTATTGTGCAAATGTTTTTAAACAAATGCCTAAATAGCACTTTGCTTTTATTTTTATATTCCTGCCCTGTGTGCAGTTGAAGAGAGAAAGCAAAGTGAACGAAATATGAGCTCATAAAGAATAAGAGATATATCACTAATACATAAAAATTGAAGCTATCAACAGTGAAGCAATACAAATATTACAATCATAATAAATATTTTATAACAAAACTTCACTAATCGTATTGTTTCATTATAAGTTTCTCAGGGCTATTTTCACAATTCATTAAATTGAGAGTGAGACAGAATATTAGAAGACCCCAAAAGAAAATCGTTTATGTGAATATTTGTTAAAAGTGTAATTTGTTTTTTTATGTTGGTATGAGTTGATTAAATGACGAACACGTGTTGCAAATGTTCATTGTTACAAACAACTAAGTTAGTTTAAAGACGTCATAAATATTTCCATATTTGATTTTAATACATATGTATAAATATTAGAATTATATGTGTTCCATAATAAAAGTAAGGGAGGATGGTTAGGGATCGCTTCCCTAACAAGAAAGAACTATTTGATGGACGCATACACGGATGTATACGAAAAAGGAGGTGTCACGTGAGGTGACACCATAATCATTCTCACTAGCGTGTGTATATTCTAGGTGTAAGGACGTGTTGATGTAACGTGTGAGCATTGTAGAACTTTCACCAGACTTTCATCAAGCATTAGTTCCACTAAATGAAAAAGTGGAAAGGTTTTAAATCATTTAAAACGGTGCTAGCAGGATTTATTTTAATGTAAAATATAGAAAAAGTGTTAATAAAATAATACATTGTGGTGAAGAAACATTGTGTGATTTTTCATTCCATCCATTACCACGCCCTGAGATCACAAAGATTTCAATAGCTCAAAGACCCAATGAAGCATAATTATAAAAACTACACCAAATGGTGCCCAACATGCGGCACGAATTTTGGATGGAATGGAAATTATGGGAAATGAACTCACGCGAAATACCAAGTGACGCCATATCTTCGCGCCAAAAAGAAAGAAGACGCCCATTAGACCATCATTTGAAATATACCATATCAGAACACCGATGAATGGATACTCAACGCGGCAAAAACACCAGAGATCGTCTAGTGAAGCCAACTGCCCAGACGCCCGTAACTGGACAAATCAACGAAAAAAAAGTAGGACCAAAAATTTTTATTTTTACATCCAGTTTACTTCTATGTTACTGCGAAGCGGCAAAATAGTAGGACTTTTAAGCCAAAGTGAACTGAATAAAGAAACTAAAATATCGCAAAAAGAGAGAGATCAAGTAACAGGAGTAGGGGAAGGGGCAGATAGGCCTAGTTATCAGATAGAACCAGAAAGCGAGGAACAGGTAGCAATAGGAAAAGACAAAAGGTTATTAATAATCATGTTTGAAAGACTAGAACAAAGTTTAGGTCAGAAAATGGAACAAAATAACGTAGAATTGAGTCAGAAAATAGGAGTGAGACAGGACATAGTACAAAGTTTAGGTCAGAAAATTGAACAGAATAGGGCAGAATTAAAACAGGACATAGAACAAAGTTTAGGTCAGAAAATTGAACAGAATAGGGCAGAATTAAAGCAGGACATAGAACAAAGTTTAGGTCAGAAAATGGGGGAAGTGAGACAACACTTAGAACAGAAAATAGAATTAGGAAGACAGAACTTAGAACAGAAAATAGAATTAGGAAGACAGGAGTGTAAAGAAAATATGAAAGTAATGGAAACTAATTTAAAATTGGGTACATAAAAACTTAAATGAGACAAAGGAAGCCTTAGAAGCTAGGATAGAAATCATAGGAGATAGGATGGGAAAAATTGAATCGGAAATGAGACAAAATAAGATTGTATTAGAAGGAGAAATTGGTAGATGTAGAGATGAAATAACAGAATGTAATGCAAGTGTAGACTGTAAGATTTACATATTCTGTAAAAGCAGAAATAACTGAGGAATTAAGGAAAGAGATTGAGGTAGTAAAGAAAGACATTATTAATGAAACTGTAGAAGAAATTGTAATTCCTAAAATTAAGACGATGACTGATGTGGTGCATTTGCAACAGGATGCTATAAATGATATGAAACAAAGTCACTTAGAAATAAAGAATGATTTAAAATTAATCTGTGAAGAAATGAAAAAAAGGGAAAGAAAGTTTGGCTAATGTAAATGATGTTGTGAATGCACTACAAAGGCAAGATGATTTAAATGTAAGTAATGTACAAGATGAGAGTTATTTGAATAATGTACAAAATGTTGACTCACCATACAGAGAAAGAGGTTCACAATCAAACAATGACACAACACACAACACATGTTACACCAATAGCATATTACATGAAATCACACAACCTACATTTGACGAGGAGAAGGGAGATGATCCAAAACTCTTTGTTAAAGAGATGGAAGAGTATTTTAAAGTGAAAAGGATACCAAATGAGCCTAGGATGATGATAGTTAAGAAAAGCTTAAAAAACAAGGTATTAGAATGGCTCAGGTTAACACTAGCTGGTCATGAGTCGTATAGTTCATTCAGAAATTTATTCCTATCAAGGTATTGGGGCCCAGCTAAGCAAAACCAAACTAGGGTAGAGCTAGCGACAGGTAGATATGATCCAACCAAAGGGTTATCGCTAGTCGATTATTTTATGAAAGTAGCCAACAAAGGAAAGCTATTAGACCCTAACCTGTCGGAAGCAGAGTTAATTACCAGCATAACAAGACATTTCCCAGACACAGTGAGAACAGAGTTAATTGTTGCGAGACCAGTAGATTTTGCAGACATGATAGAATTACTAACAGCTTTCGAAACACAAAATGGTCGGCCTAATGAGCAGAGACATAGAAACGGTCACCCAAACTCACCTATCTTAAACAGGAGCGCGACTACGAACAACCAGAATGAGAGAGAATATAGAAATATTAGGAGCACTCATGACAGAGGGAGAGGGGCACACCATTTCCGACAACCACACAATCATGGCGAAAGGATGGAGAACACGAGACAGCGGTACCATGACACAATACCAAGGGGTGAATCGAGATACCGAACGCATAGGTATGATCGGGGGAGACCAGGAGACTGTACCCATCAAGTGAATCACATACGATTCTGTAGGCAATACTTAAACAGCCAAAGGTCATCATACAATAGGGGTTCACACCAAAGGGGCAGAAACCAATGGAACACCGAGAATGTAACACAACAGGAACAGAATGAAAATGTGCCAAATAGGACCGATGCTGCACAGAATACAGAAACAACAATCACCTCTAACGCCCAGGAAAACTAAGTACAAGTCAATTTTGTGTCCCGCAAGTTGACCTGTGTGGCAGTAGGGGCAATATTGACCAACATTGTGTAGGAAGGAAGGAAATAACCAATCCACCAATGATTAGGCTTAAGGTATGGGGTATCGAATTGCCAGCAATGATTGATACAGGAGCCAGCACATCAGTATGTGACAAACAGCTATTCCAGGAATTAATAACGAAGAGAAATGCTGAATTCTTGCCTGTGTGTGGAGTGTATTGCAACACAGCGATTGGCAAGAAAAAGGAACATGTAAAATACCACGTAAGGCTGGTAATAGATATCGGAAGCTGGAACTATGATTTTAATGCCCTGGTAATACCTAGACTAACAGCTACCCTAATCATTGGCAGTGATTTGCTTAATCTTTGGAGGTCGGTGATCGATTATGACCTACATGAATTTATTATCAAGGAAGGAACCTCAGAGTGCACCGCGAAGTTCCTGGAGGAAGAAACATGCCAGGAGGAAGCAGACCAGACAGGGATCCATCCGGATGAGCAGTTTTTTGTGGAGAACATCAATGTCCACAAGAATAGGTTGGTAGACCTAAGAATAAGTAAGGAGAAAACAGGTTGGACGACCGAGGAGGAAACTAATGTTTGCAGCCATTGGATCTGCACAGAAGACGAATACGTTACCTCGAACAACTACCAACCTGAACCACTACCAACAGATGAAGAAGAACCGATGTCACAGCTAATCAACGAGAAGGTCTGGGGAGCACATGGCATCTCTGAAGAGGAAAGGAACCAACTTAGAAAAATATTAATTAAAAACAGGAAAGTTTTTAATAAAAAGCCAGGTACATGTAATAAGTATGTACATACTTTTAAAGTCAAAGATATCACCCCCTATTCACATAAATCCAGGCCCATCCCCAACTCCATCAGGGAGGAAGCCGACAGAGTGATCCAGAAAATGTTGGCGGACGGAATAATAGAACCGTCGGACTCATGTGAATCCGGTGGTATTGGTCAACAAGAAAGAGGGAAAATTGACAATGACCATTGACGCAAGGAAAATAAATGCGCATACCTTGGCAGATCATTACAGGCCTGAGGGGGTAGACCAACTGATATCAAAATTGAAAGGAGGTCAACATTTTACTAGTCTTGACCTGAAAGCATCATTCTGGCAAATTCCTCTTCATCCAGACGTCAGGAAATATACCTGCTTCCTACACAAAGGAAAGGTGTACCACTTTTTAAAATGTGCCTTTGGATTATCGACCAGTAGCAGTGCACTACTGAGGGCTCGGGGATACTATCGAGGCTTTTGTAACGCGATATGTTGACAATTTTTTAATATACAGCAAGAATCCCGAGTCACACTTACATCACATAGATTATGTATTGTCCAAGTTTCAGGAAAGCAACATGACCCTGAACTTGGAAAAGTGTGAATTTTTTGTCAAAGAGGCAGAATTTCTAGGCCACATCATTACGCCTGATGGTATACAACCTAATCCGGAGAGAGTCAAGGCCATAGAGTGTATACCACCCCCAGGTAACTTGAAACAGTTGAGAAGGTTTCTGGGCATTCTACAGTACCAGTCAAAATTTGTGATTAACAATGCTAAAGAATTAGTACCCCTTAGAGAACTGTTGAGAAAGGATACTAAGTGGGAATGGAATGCCGAACACCAGGTAGCCTTTGAAAAAATCAAAGAACTTTTTAAGCACAGTATCCTCCTGGAACGACCGGATCCAAATTCACCTTTTCTAATATACACCGATGCTAGTGCGCACTCATATGGAGCAATATTGGCACAAGAACATGCAGATGGCAACAAACGTGTGATTGCCACAGCTTCTAGATTTCTAAACAAGATAGAAGCCAATGCCTACATAATGGAATTAGAAATAGGTGCAATCCATTTTGCGTTACAAAAGTTCAGGCAATATATCTACCATTATAAAATAATTATATATACGGATCACGTAAGCCCGTCCTTCATCCAAAAATGCAAGCTAACCAACTCAAAAATCTCGAGGTACATACACGAAATAACATCGCATGACATAGAGGTCAGACATACCCCAGGCAAGGAGAACATCTTTAGTGACTTATTGTCAAGATTAAGATCGGAAAGTCACATACCCGAGACGATATACAAGCCACACCATGAAATTAAAATCACGCAGATAAATAGTAAGGAAAGCAACGAAATCTTACAAGACTTCAAAAACATGGCGAAGCTACAACAAGAAGACCCTGAATTGAAAAGGCTATTCGACAAGGCTCCAGACATAGTACCAAAATTGGAAGCCAAGATAGGGAAATTTAGGAACATCCTGTTTAAATTACATGGTCGCGACGTAAGGAAGTGGGAAATGATGGTACCAAATTCCTTACAGGACAGGGTTATTTTGGCATTCCATCACTCGATGCTTCACTCTGGTACTGAGCAAACAATGCTTGCAATTGAGGAAGTACTATACATCAAACATCTTGGCAAGAAAGTCAGGAAGTTAATTTCCTCATGCGAGCTATGTCAGAAGGCCAAGCCAATCAATGTAAGATACGATGTCGTTCCACAATTCATCGTGAGAAACGAGAAAAATGCATTGGTGTGCATCGATGAACATGGCGAGCTACCAAGGGGGAAAGATGGAAACAGATACATCTTCGTCATGTTTGATGTTTTCACAAAATTTACTAAGATATACCCCATTAGGAACATTAAAAGTAGAACTTGCCTGAACAAAATCATTAAAGACTATATTCCCAAATATGGGAATATAAAAGCTATACTATCAGATGATGCAACAATGCATAAAAGTAAATTATTCCAGGACACCTTAAGAACATTAGGAATAAAATTATACTATTCCTCAACTTATTATCCTCAAGGAAGTCCAACAGAAAGAACGATGAGAGATATAAGTATATATTTCCACCTACTTTGCCACAAAGACCACACTTCCTGGACGGAAAAATGCGGCTACATAGAGGAGGTGATTAACCATTCGGTGAACCCCACGACCAAGTTTGCCCCAATCGAATTGAAGACCAACACAAAACCCAAGAGATTGACAATTGACATTGACACTACGATGGCTGCTCAAAGGGAATTGACAGAGAAAGAAAAATGTCAATTGGCATTCAGAAGGTTACAGCAAAAGCAGAAAAAGGGAGAAAACAAGATAAAAAGATTTATCAGGAAATGGCCCCCACAAATTGGAGAAAAGGTGCTCTTAAGAAGCCACAAAGCATCCAAGGCATCGAAGAAAAGATCTGGAAAGATGGAACTACTGTACACTGGACCACTGGTCATAACAAAACAGCTGGGTGACCATACGTGTGAGCTACACAATACAAATGGCAAGTTGGTAGGAAGATATCATAAAAATAAATTAAAACCATACAAAGAAAGGACTGAGACAGAATATTAGAAGACCCCAAAAGAAAATCGTTCATGTGAATGTTTGTTAAAAGTGTAATTTGTTTTTTGATGCGTGTATGAGATAATTAAATGACGAAAACATGTTGATAAGGTTCATTGTTACGAACAACTAAGTTTGCACAAAGACGTCATAAATCTTTCCATATTTGATTTTAATATATGTGTATAAATATTAGAATTGTATGTGTTCCATAATAAAAGTAGGGGAGGATGATTAGAGATTGCTTCCCTAACGAGAAAGAACTATTTGATGGACACATGCCCGGATGAAAATGAAAAAGGCGGTGTCGCGTCAAACGACGCCAAAAAACTGTTCACTCGCGTGTGTATCTCCGAGCGGAAAAGATATTTATATGTAGTGTGAACATGGAACTTTCACCAAACTTTCATCATGCATAAGTTCCACTAAGTGAAAAAGTGGAAAGGTTTTTAAGCATTTGGAATGGTGCTGATAGGAATTACTTAATGTAAAGTATTGATGAAGTGTTAATAAAATATTAGATTGTAGTGAAGAATTATTGTGTGATATTTCATTCCATCCGTAACCACGACCTAGATAGAAAAGGAGTCTCATAGCACAGCACATTCCGCGAAGATAATTGCAAAAACAGCACCAAAAAGCTTGCCCAACGTGGAACACGAATTTAGGATGGAATGGAAATTACGGGAAATTAACTTATACAAAATACCAAGTGACGCCATATAATTACGCCAAAAAGAAAGAAGACGTCATTAGAGCATCGTTTGATATCAACATCAGAACACCGATGAACGGATAGTCAACGATACATCAGAACACCGAAGAACGGACAATCAACGAGGGAAAACACAGGAGATCGTCTAGCGAAGCCAACTGCCCAGGAGACGTACATAACTGGACAAATCAACGAAAAAAAAAAAAAGTAGGATCAAAAATTTTTGTTTTTACATCCAGTTTATTTTCATTTTTATGTTACTGCGAAGCGGCAAAGTAGTGGGACTTTTAACCCTAAGTGAATTGAATAAAGAAACTAAAGTGTCGCGAAAAGAGATAGAAACAGGAGTGGGGGATGGGGCAGATAGGCCTAGTTATCAGGTAGAACCAGAAAGTGAGGAACAGGTAGCAATAGGAAAAGACCAGAAAGACTAGAACAAAGTTTAGGTCAGAAAATGGAGGGAGTGAGACAGGACATAGAACAAAGTTTAGGTCAAAAAATGGAACAAAACAAGGTAGAATTAGGTCAGAAAATGGAACAAAATAACGCAGAATTGAGACAGAACATAGAACAAAGTTTAGGTCAGAGTACAGGCCAAAAACTAGAAAGAATAAGGAAGAGATAGGTCAGAAAATAGAGGAAGTGAGAAAAGACTTGGAACAGAAAATAGAATTAGGAAGACAGGAGTGTAAAGAAAATATGAAAGTAATGGAAACTAATTTAAAATTGGGTACATAAAAACTTAAATGAGACAAAGGAAGCCTTAGATGCTAGGATAGAAATCATAGGAGATAGGATGGGAAAAATTGAATCGGAAATGAGACAAAATAAGATTGTATTAGAAGGAGAAATTGGTAGATGTAGAGATGAAATAACAGAATGTAATGCAAGTGTAGACTGTAAGATTTACATATTCTGTAAAAGCAGAAATAACTGAGGAATTAAGGAAAGAGATTGAGGTAGTAAAGAAAGACATTATTAATGAAACTGTAGAAGAAATTGTAATTCCTAAAATTAAGACTATGACTGATGTAGTACATTCGCAACAGGATGCTATAAATGATATGAAACAAAGTCACTTAGAAATAAAGAATGATTTAAAATCAATTTGTGAAGAAATGAATAAAGGAAAAGAAAATTTGGCTAATGTAAATGATGTTGTGAATGCACTACAAAGGCAAGATGATTTAAATGTAAGTAATGTACAAGATGAGAGTTATTTGAATAATGTACAAAATGTTGACTCACCATACAGAGAAAGAGGTTCACAACCAAACAATGACACAACACACAACACATGTTACACCAACAGCATATTACATGAAATCACACCACCTACATTTGACGAGGAGAAGGGAGACGATCCAAAACTCTTTGTTAAAGAGATGGAAGAGTATTTTAAAGTGAAAAGGATACCAAATGAGTTTAGGATGATGATAGTCAAGAAAAGCTTAAAAACAAGGCATTAGAATGGCTCAGGTTAACACTCGCTGGTCATGAGTCGTATAGCTCATTCAGAAATCTATTCCTATCAAGGTATTGGGGTCCAGCTAAGCAAAACCAAACTAGGGTAGAGCTAGCGACAGGTAGATATGATCCAACCAAAGGGTTATCGCTAGTCGATTATTTTATGAAAGTAGCCAACAAAGGAAAGCTATTAGACCCTAACCTGTCGGAAGCAGAGCTAATTACCAGCATAACAAGACATTTCCCAGACACGGTGAGAACAGGGTTAATTGTTGTGAGGCCAGTAGATTTTGAGATATGATAGAATTGCTGACAGCCTTCGAAACACAAAATGGTCGGCCTAATGAGCATAGACATAGGAACGGTCATCCAAACTCACCCATCTTAAACCGGAGCACGGCTACGAACAACCAGAATGAGGGAGAAGATAGAAATACTAGGAGCACCCATGAAAGGGGGAGAGGGGCACACCATTTCCCACAACCACATAATCATGGCGAAAGGATGGAGAACACAAGACAGCGGTACCACGACACAATACCGAGGGGTGAATCGAGATACTGAACATATACATATGATCGTGGAAGGCCAGGAGACCGTACCCATCAAGTGAATCACATACGATTCTGTAGGGAATACTTCAACAACCAAAGACCGTCATACAACAGGGGTTCACGCCAAAGGGGCAGAAACCAATGGTACACTGGCAACATAAGACAGCAGGAAGTAGATGAAAATGTGCCAAATAGGGCAGATGCTGCACAGAATACAGAAACCACAACCACCACCATCACTCAGGGAAATTACAACAACTAAGTTCGTCCCAACTGATTGGATGACCAACAACACAAACCTAAGCAACTTACAATTGATATCGACACCGTGATGACTATATGAAGAGAAAGATGGAACTACTGTACACTGGACCACTGGTCATAACAAAACAGCTGGGTGACCATACGTATGAGCTACAGAATACAAATGGCAAGTTGGTAGGAAGATACCATAAAAATAAATTAAAACCATATAAAGAAAGGACCAAATAGTCTTTGCCAACCAATATGTAAGGCAGGAATAGTAGAGATGATGGAAAATAACAATTTTTAATGGGTTACTTATAGAAAATTATGTTCAGATTGGAAAATACAGCAAAAAAGAAAATCAACATAGTCATTGGCTATATTGACCACAAAGAGCATTGTCAACAAAGACAGATGAGAACACTGATTGTCATTAAAGAAATGAATTATAGCGACGGAAAATAATTTGTTTTTGACATAAGGATGTCAGGGACAAAAATAAAAAGGAATCAATTGTGATGACAAAGATAAAAATATTTTGACACAAAGATGCCGAGGGTGAATTGAGAAGAAAAATAATACAATTGCAGAATAATTATAAGTATAGAAGTTTTCTCTTATAGAGATAAGAGACAAAGAGGTGACAATTAGTGAAGTAAGTAAAGCAATGCCCATGAATTAAGATGAATATAGCCAATGCTAAGCTCGAAGAAATGTTGAACCAAATAATAATGAATAAGAACCCACTTAAAAAAAAAAAAAATGGTACCATTAGTAACATCAGAGCTTAAGAACTGACTCAACGACCTGCCTATACATAATAAGCTTACAAGACAAAGAAGGCAAAAACTGAATAAAATATTGCCATAAATATGATCATAATCATTAGCTCAAAATTTGTATCCTGTTTTTCTCTCCTCATAACAAGGAACATAAGTCAAAAGCCACATAATAAACCATGATACACTTAAATTATATTTGTGTCAATGTCAAATGTACAATAACTGAGTATGTGTTGTATAAGAACTGAATATGTGTTGTATAATAACTGAACATATGTTGTATAATAACTGAATGTGTTGTACAATAACTGAATATGTTGTTAGCTAATGCTGGATTTCTGACAATGAAGTCATTAATCCTCTTGCTCTACAACATTTTTCACTCATAGAGCAATAGCAGTATAGTAACCGCTTTTAAGAGAGCACCATATTTTTATGTTTTGGCACTCACATTACTCTCTCACAACCCCCAGAATGTCTGGAGGACCACACCTGTCGTTGGTTTACGGGTCTCACCGACCTGACCGGGAGAATTATCAAAATAAATTCACCGACCATATCCTCTGATTACCAGTCAGAGTACGTATTACATGCCATAACAGGTCAGCATGTTAGAGGTTAAGATTTTATAGAGAAATGGAGAGATTGGAAAAATAAAGACTCCCTAGCCGTCGGGAACCCTAATAGCATCGGGGTCGGAAGAGAACAAGAGATGACCAAGGTAAGGTCAGATAGAAAAGTTACAGTGAGGAGCAAAACACCAGTAAGTGGAAGTAATGTTCTGCTCAGCTTGGGTACCTTGTGGTCGCCATTCACATATCCCCTAGACGGAGACCCCTGAGTAAACAATAACTGAATATGTATTGTATAATAAATATCTGAATATGTGATGTATAATAACTGAACATGTGTTGTGTAGTAACTGAATATGTGAAATTTATAAAGACATGCTGTGTCATGCCAAAACAAAAGACAAAGACAAACAGCGAAGAAGACTGTTAAAAAAAAAAAAAAAAAAAAAAAAAAAAAAAAAAAAAAAAAAAAAAAAAAAAAATAATAATAATACATTGTACAAAGTGATTGCATCAGAGGAGTAGGGAGAAGTATTGTATTGTGTTTCAAGATTGTAAATATAGGTGACAACTTGAAAAACAAAACAAGGGGCATGTGAGACAGAATATTAGAAGACCCCAAAAGAAAATCGTTCATGTGAATGTTTGTTAAAAGTGTAATTTGTTTTTTGATGCGTGTATGAGATAATTAAATGACAAAAACATGTTGATAAGGTTCATTGTTACGAACAACTAAGTTTGCACAAAAACGTCATAAATCTTTCCATATTTGATTTTAATATATGTGTATAAATATTAGAATTGTATGTGTTCCATAATAAAAGTAGGGGAGGATGATTAGAGATTGCTTCCCTAATGAGAAAGAACTATTTGATGGACACATGCGCGGATGAGTATGAAAAAGGCGGTGTCGCGTCAAACGACGCCAAAAAACTGTTTACTCGCGTGTGTATCTCCGAGCTGAAAAGACATTTTTATGTAGTGTGAACATGGAATTTTCACCGAACTTTCATCAAGCATAAGTTCCACTAAGTGTAAAAGTGGAAAGGTTTTTAAGCATTTGGAATGGTGCTGATAGGAATTACTTAATGTAAAGTATTGATGAAGTGTTAATAAAATATTACATTGTAGTGAAGAATTATTGTGTGATATTTCATTCCATCCGTAACCACGACCTAGATAGAAAAGGAGTCTCATAGCACAGCACATTCCGTAATGATAATCGCAAAAACAGCACCAGGACCAAATAGTCTTTGCCAACAAACATGTAAGGCAGGAATAGTAGAGATGATGGAAAATAATAATTTTTAATGGGTTACTTATAGAAGATTATGTTCAGGTTGAAAAATACAACAAGAAAGAAATTCAACAGTCATTGCTTCTGTCCTCTAGGTGATCTGCAAGAGGAAATGGATCGAGACCACCTTTAAATATGCCCGGCCACTTCTAATGCCCCATCCATCAGTGAAAAATATTGGAGAGCAAGAGGATTAATGACTTCATTGTCAGAAATCCAGCATTAGCTAACAACAACAACAACATAGTCATTGGCTATATTGACCACAAAGAGCATTGTCAACAAAGACAGATGAGGACACTGATTGTCACTAAAGAAGTGAATTATGGCAACGGAAAATAATGTGTTTTTGACATAAGGATGTCAGGGACAAAAAATAAAAAGGAATCAATTGTGATGACAAAGATAAAATATTTTTGACACAAAGGTGTCGAGGGTGAATTGAGAAGAAAAATACAATTGCAGAATAATTATAAGTATAGAAGTTTTCTCTTATAGAGATAAGAGATAAAGAGGTGACGATTAGTGAAGTAAGAAAAACCAAAGTCAGAAAAGCAATACCTATGAATTAAGATGGATATAGCCAATGCTAAGCTTGAAGAAATGTCGAACTAAACAATAGTGAATAAGAACCCAATTAAAAAATGGTACCATTAGTAACATCAGAGTTTAAGAATTGACTCAACGACCTGCCTATACATAATAAGCTTACAAGACAAAGAAGGCAAAGAACTGAATAAAATATTGCCATAAATATGATCATAATCATTAGCTCAAGATTTGTATCCTTTCTAGTGCCCCATCCATCAGTGAAAAATATTTGAGAGCAAGAGGATTAATGACTTCATTGTCAGAAATCCAGCATTAGCTAACAACAACAACAGATTTGTATCCTGTTTTTCTCTCCTCATAACAAGGAACATAAGTCAAAAGCCACACAATAAACCATGATACATTTAAATTATATTTGTGTCAATGTCAAATGTAAAATCTTAGGAATATGTGTTGTATAATAACTGAATATGTGTTGTATAATAACTGAACATATGTTGTATAATAACTGGATATGTTGTATAATAACTGAATGTGTTGTACAATAACTGAATATGTATTGTATAATAAATAACTGAATATGTGATGTATAATAACTGAACATGTATTGTGTAGTAACTGAATATGTGAAATTTATAAAGACATGCTGTGTCATGCCAAAACAAAAGACAAAAACAAACAGCGAAGAAGACTGTAAACAAAAAAAAAAGTATTGTACAAAGTGATTGTATCAGAGGAATAGGGAGAAGTATTGTATTGTGTTTCAAGATTATAAATATAGATGACAACTTGAAAAACAAAACAAGGGGCATGTGAGACAGAATATTAGAAGACCCCAAAAGAAAATTGTTTATGTGAGTATTTGTTAAAAGTGTAATTTGTTTTTTTATGTTGGTATGAGTTGGTTAAATGACGAAAACGTGTTGCAAATGTTCATTGTTACGAACAACTAAGTTAGTTTAAAGATGTCATAAATATTTCCATATTTTATTTTAATATATATGTATAAATATTAGAATTATATGTGTTCCATAATAAAAGTAAGGGAGGATGGTTAGGGATCGCTTCCCTAACAAGAAAGAACTATTTGATGGACACATACGCCGATGTATACGAAAAAGGCGGTGTCACGTGAGGTGATGCCATAATCTTCCCACTAGCGTGTGTATATTCTAGGTGTAAGGACGTGTTGATGTAACGTGTGAGCATTGTAGAACTTTCACCAGACTTTCATCAAGCATTAGTTCCACTAAATGAAAAAGTGGAAAGGTTTTAAATAATTTAAAACGGTGCTAGCAGGATTTATTTTAATGTAAAATATAGAAAAAGTGTTAATAAAATAATACATTGTGGTGAAGAAACATCGTGTGATTTTTTATTCCATCCGTTACCACGCCCTGAGATCACAAAGATTTCAATAGCTCAAAGACCCAATGAATCATAATTATAAAAACTGCACCAAGAGTAAAAAAGCTGAGGATGCAACTGAATGAATTGTGAAGTTAGTTTTGAGAAGTTAATAATTAAAAAACAAGATAAGTGAAATTTATTATAAGATATTTATTATCATTGTAACATATCTCACTGCTGAATACCATAGGCTATTGAACATAGGCAATATTTTGAAGTGACAGTAATTCTTATGTCTTTTACATGTGATTAAACTTTTGAGGAAGTATGTTATACCCACCACATTATGAGAGCTTTTAGCTGCCATGGCCTTGTATATGGCAAAGTGTTCTTAAAATTTGTTTTGTGGTATTTGTAGAGAGTTCTCTTACTGAACAGTACAGATACAAACATCTGATGTGTATAAATACAATACAATAGTTTATTTATCACATGCATTTACATATTGGGCATAGGCCCAGTAAACTTGTGACTCATCACATAAGAATAACAAACTAAGCTAAAGTATAAAACATGTAAATACAAACTATATACAGTGACTTTTACACTTTATGCATAACTGCTTAGCATAATACATAATCCTAGAGACTGTGTTTCATACATTACTTTACTGAATACTATGCTTTTTCAGTAAGAATTGTTATTAGTGTATTAAGGAATTTATTTTTGTCTTTAATTTCTCTATACTTTTTTGGCTGTCTTTATACATTTTTACTGCTACATAGAATGTACTTTTTTCAAATAAGGCAAGCCTATGTGCTGATGCTTTAAAGCAATTTTGAATCTTAGTTCCGTGATTGATATATTCTGTTTTATGTAGTACTCATCATAATTTTAATGTATGTGTTTGGCTAATTCATAGCTATATTGTGAAGGCAAAGTGAAACGTATGTTTAGGTTTCTAAATAAGTTTCTGCAAGAATAATTGAAACTGACATACATCATAATTAGGAACACAGTTTTTGGTGGACTGCAATGACACAAAATATGTTAATATGCAATAAAAAGGTTTCAGAATAAATTCTATTGCGATTGTCTGCATAATTGCCAACAATTACTCTCGCGATTAAACACAAATTTTAATGCACTTCATGAAATGATTGTTTATGATTCACAATGAAATTAATAATTTACTGTAATATTTACTCACAAAATGAACATTTATTTACAGTTTAACATGAAATTAACATTTCATGGCAATGTTTCTGCAAATCTGACATTAAAAGATTTATTTCAGGAATAAAACAAGATCTGTTTCACTTTTTGCAACATAGAAAGTCAGATGTGAGGTCAAGGTCAAGAGTTCAAGCTCTGTGTGACTGGAAGAAATACAACTATGTTTACAATAAGCAGGAAAGATACATGAGAGCAGCAGGGAAGATGGATTGATAGGTAAACAGTGAGTGTTCAATGAATGCATAGACTAATATATGTACCTTCCATGCTACAGCACCACCACTGGAGCAAAGGCAACATCCCCCTCCCCTCTACTGGTTTTCTCACACTCCGCAAACACAGATAGCTTAGACTCAAACGATAAGTTCACACATATTTTATGGAAGGCTGCAATAGACAGCAGGGAGCACTAGTTTAATGCCAAAAATTGTGGGAGATTAACACTGAGTTTGTTTCATGTATTGATGCACTGTAGAGCCAAGGTACGTAATTGTACAATTACATTAAAACAAGACCATCTGAAATCTAGGTGCACATGTGCATTTGAGTTTCCATGGCAACAAACTTCGTCCTTCGTGGTCTAGAGGTAACATGCTAGCCTCTGGTTGTCTAGGTTGTGGGTTCAAACCCAGCAGAGGGTGAAGAATTTTTACATGTATAAAAATCCTTAGCATGGCTTCTTTTGGAAGGAAAGAAAAGCTGGTGGTCCCATGTCATAGATTTACGGCATGTAAAATAACCTCAAACTTGATAGAGAGGCCTATAAGTAAAATTAAGCGGTCTTTCATGCCCAATGTAGAATGGGATGCTGAGAACCACAGCCTATGTATCTAAATTTAAATTTCTAATGGTGATTGTGAAGTAGTTCTTTCAGTGTACAATATTTATTCAGATAAAAGAACCAATTTACAGTATGGAACTTAGAAACCATGCTTACTTGTTATTTCAGTGAACATGCTACATATAACCATCACAGCTATGGAGAATATATACATGAACTGTTGGAATTGAAAGATTCAAAGAAAAGCATGCAGGAATTTATTTGGACCATTCCAAAGCTTTTGACTCAGTATCCCATGATCACCTAATTTCAAAATTAGAATACTATGGTTTTAGAGGACAAATTAACAGATTACTAGCAACATACCTTGAAAACTGTGTCCAATGTACAGAAATAAATTAGAAAAAGGGTGATATTATACACACATGAGAACATGAAGGGGACACAGGGGAAAGCATAAATCCAAGTAAACCGGCCAGGAAAATTATCAGTCACAAGCCTATGTTACTGGAAGAAATGATGCAGCAGGAAAACAAAACAATAGCATCACTACATGTAGTGATCAACATGTTGAACAGGGATCTTGGGATTGCAGTAAGTAAAATTACTGCCTTAGAGGAAGAAAATGCAGCTTGAAAAGGAAAATAAACAGAGGACAGTGGAAGGAAATCAGGACAACGAACACCTGTGAGCGGGATAGCGGTCGAAGCTTGGTACATGAGGAGGTTAGCTTTGTCAGCAGAAATAGATTTGAAGTCTTTAATGAACTGAATAATAATGAAATGTCAGAAGTTAATACAACAAAACCGGTGTGTAGTGATAGTAAAGATAAGAAACGTGTGCTAGTGTTAGGAGACTCACTGTTGAAATTCGCAGGAGAATCGTGCAAGAACAAAGGTTATGAGGTAGGCTGCTTTCTGGGCATAAAGATAGGTGAACGGCAACAAAAAGTTGAACAGATAATTTTAAAAGAGGAGAAGCCTGAAGTAGTGTTGCTGCATGTTGGGTCAAATAACATTAGACAAGGTCGAGTGGCGGAAGAAATAATGAGTGAAATGAGGGACTTAGTGCACACCATTCAGTCACAGTCAACAAAGACTAACATTATTATAAGCGGAATTCTCAGGAGGTTCATGTCACGATGAGAAAAATTATACAAATCAATCAGGAGCTGGATGTGATGTGTGCTAATACAAACTGTTTGATAGTTGATGGCAATCTGTGGTTAAATGCTCATTAATTTCGACATTCCCCAGAAAAATATTTCCAGCAAGTTCCTTGAACTGTTACCAGAAGAAACATCAGAAGAAATATCACCATCCGCACCATGGAAACCCAGTTATTGTCTGGTTGATAATGGAGGAAAGTTAACCTCTGAAACGCGTTCTGGAAAATTATAAATGTAAGTGTTGTTTAGTGGTATTAATTGACTCACCTTTTAAATTAAATTAAAATGCTCAAGACTTTGGTAAGGATGGAATACACCTTAATAGGAGAGGGTCATATAAATTTGGGGAATTGCTGTGCAATGCAATAAACTCTAGAATTCAGAAAAAAGTAAAAGAGAAGGTGGATGTTCTGGCAAAAAATTCTAGCAAATCTCAAAATACTGATAGAATAAATATTTTCAATACAAACATTCCATGCCTTAGAAATGAGGTAGAGGAACTGTGCATGTATCTTAAGGATGTAGATAGTCATATTGTATGTTTAAGCGAGCATTGGTTAGGGGAATGTGAAATAGGTCATGGAAGCTATTGTTGTCGTAGTAAATATAAGAATGGGGGCATAGCAATTTATACCAAGTGATTTAGAGGTAGAAAATCTTGAGTTAAAAAGTTTTTGTAGTGAAAAGGTAATTGAAGCAACAGGGATAATACTAAATGAATATAAACTCATTGTAATTATAATTTACAGATCTCCTATTGGGGATGAAAAAGGCTTCCTTAAAAGTCTTGAAGAGATTTTAAGTTATCTGATAAGTTTTAAACACAAAGTGATTATGTGTGGTGATATTAATGTCCAGTTTGATGTGACGAAAAGACATCACACAGTAAATTTGTTTTAAAATTTATTACAACAGATGGGTTACCATCATGCAAACGAACTTCCCACAAGAGTTCAGCATGTTTGGAGAACATGATCACAAATTTAAAGCAATAGACTTATAGCATAAAAGTTTTGGGCCATGGGCTATCAAGATCATTGTGATTTATACCTTGAAATAGATATACTTAAGGTTGAAAATATTCCTAAGAGAGAAGTAAGAGAGGTCAGAGATCTGAATGTAAGCAGTGTAAATAAGCTTAAAGAGAGTCTGACATCAGTAATTTGGGAAGAAATATTATGGGATAATGCAAAAAACAGTGGCTGCTTTAGTCGCTCGATAAGCGGACGATCTGTGGTTCAAGTCCCGGCTATGGCATTGAAATTTTTCAGTCTTGATTCCACCTCTTAAACATTGCCCACATACGGCTTGTGTGTTTAAAAAACACCAGCAATAAGCTTGTTGGCATAACTAAATAATAATTACCATTTAATGATTATCTTGTAAATAATCAATTATATTTATTATTTATTTATGCCAACAAACTTACTATTGGTGTTTTTAAACACACAAGCCGTGTGTGGGCAAAGTTTAAGAGGTAGAACTGGCATTGAATTTTTAAGTTCCAGTTCTACCTCTTAATCAATTATATTGTGATTTTGTAAATAACTAATATTGTAATCCAACTGATTGAATAGATATGATGACAGTGAGAGATGCATATCATTGCCAATCATAAAACTTTTAAAAGCTACCAAACACGCTGCAGAGTTGGATACCTGGGAGAAAATTCATATCATAAAAAATAAATTCTGCATAATAAACTTTGACTTGCTGCCACCAAACCCTTTATGGAAGTTCATCAGCCCACCACTTGATGTCACCCCAGTCAACCACATATCAAACAACATCTACAAGAACCAGTTGGGCAATTCTGATGATGGGAGCAAGTTAAGCTCTGAAACTGGCCAAGATTAATAATATATAAATGACGTTAAGTGTTTCAATCTGACTCAATTTTCATTATAGTTTAGATTCACATCACTGTTACTAGCTTATTCAAAGATACATAAGTTAAGCTCATATTTCATTTTTGTTACATTGATTTCCATAATATTTCTTGAGCATCATGAATATAATTTTTGGAGAGATTTAAGAGGTGGAATCAGGACTGAAAAATTCAATGCCATAGCCGGGTTTTGAACCACAGATGCTCCACTTATTGAGCGGCTGCTTTAACCGCTAAGTTACCATGGGCAACTTGCCAGTACAACATTAAATTCCCCAGCTGATTTGTACTTTTTCCCAGTTAGACCACAAGGGAATCTAACATCAGAGATAAATACCCCAAGGGTGACTTACAATGTAAGTAATTTATGTCCTGGTTTAAGTAACCTTTAGATGGTGAATTTTTCAGTCCTGATTCCACCTCTTAAACATTGCCCACACACGACTTGTGTGTTTATAAACACCAGCAGTAAGCTTGTTGGCATAAATAAATAATAATTTGGAGAGATGTTTCAATCTTTTCTTTGAGAATGTTTGGCTTCTTGGAAATTTCTGCTGTCCAAATGACATCTGCGAACAATGCTGTTTTTACTTCTGGGGTTTATATTGTGATTGGAAGAGCGTGGTGCTTAGTACAGCTCCTTATTGGAGGCCTCTGTGGACCTGCTTATATTTTGATAGAAAAGTGTTGTATCTAGCAGCACAAAATTGCTGAGAAGTGAACTGGGTGATCCAATGGAGCATATCTTTTACTGCTATTAGACTTGGTTTCTCAATAATTAGTTTGTTCCTCCAGACTGAATCATATGCTGACTGAAAGTCAAAAATACTGCTAATGTGTTTTCTATGAAATGCTTCCCTAATGTCCTGGCTTAGTATTATTACATTTTCACTTGTGTTATGGTTTTGTTAAATCCTGTCTGAGCATTAGAAAGTATATTACAATATTCTAAAAACCACCTTAACCTGGCTGCCACTTCCTCCCTAACCATTCTCTGTGCATGGGAATGTCCAAACCATGTCATATCCTGAAAGTGTGTATGTACCTCCAGCTTTCACTGCATATTTGCTATAACAGAGAATGACTGGAAAAGCACAGCCTGCCTGGATGTCAAAACCCTGCACATTAAACCAATTTAACTATTTTGCTGGTTAGCAAGATGGGTCTGTAGCTGTTGATATCACTTGGGGTTTGTTTTTCTTCAAGATGGAAATAATGATTGCTTTCTTCCAGGCAGCAGGAATTGAGGTTTTCTAACTATAATCTTCGCAAAGCTTAAAGGCATATGGAGGCGAGGCGTACTGCGGACTCCAGCGAATCCTATTCTTGCCCCTCCTACCAGCGCTGCCGAATGTGGTGCATGCATCTCACACAACCTTATGTACAGATCGTCTACCGGTACATGCACTACGCTTGGCAACAGCGCTCTGGTTGAGCATTGGCCAGCGTCTACATGCCTTTAACTTTTGCGAGCGGTATAGTATTATATAGCTTTAACAGTACTTTCCATTCTTCTTTGCCAAGATGTTTGATGAATTCTGGGTGAATTTTGTCTGGTCCTGGAGATTGTTTGTTTTGAAGCTGCTCTATTGCTACATCTAATTCACTGTACCTAAAGTTTTGACTAAAGATGCTATTTCCCACAGTTTTAAGATTTACTAATTATCTTGACTCTCTTCTTGGATTCTTATTTGCTTTCCTGTATGTTAGGGGAATTTGTTGTGTCTTTGTGTAAAATCTATTGAGGGAATCTGCAATTTTCTTATCACTGGTTAGTATTTTGTTATTATATATAAGTGGTTCCATTGGTAGGTCTTTAGAAGCTTTCACTTTGTTTAAGTATCTATATGTCTCCTGACTATCTCTTCTAAAGTCCATGTTTTCTACAAATTTGTTGAAGCTATTCTTCTTTGCTAATGTAATTTTTTTCCTAAATAGAGCTGCCTTTTTTCCTCCAGCCTGAACATTTATTGGAGATTTTGTCATTTCAGCTTTGAATCTTCCTATATCGGTCTTTTTTTAAGGATACATAGATGAGGGGACCAGAATGGAGTATACTTCTTAGGTCTACCTTTTGAAATATGAATTTTGGCTGCATTTAAAATTATACTACAGAATGTTCTGTTAGATTTGTCAGTTGACAGAAATATGGAGTCCAGGAATTTGCTGCACTTGACATTAAACTCTTTTTGAAAAGCAGACCAGTTTGCTTTCTGGAAATTTCAAGAGAGTTTCAATTCTTGTTTGTTTTCCCTATAAGGTGGTTGGGTTCTAATGATTATTGTATTTCAATGGCTAGAGCCTAGGTCTTCTATTATTTTTCTCACTGTGTTGTCAACTAATGCTGATGATACCATTAGCAGATCACAATTTATGCCTGAACCATTATAATGTAGATACGTGGGTGGGTCAGCTGGCCTATAGATTAGTTCCAGTGTGAAGGTATATAAGATGTCCTCAACAATTTTACCTGTTGTGTTAGTATTGTTGTATCTCCATCTTGGTCTGTGGGCATTGAAGTCCCCTACTATGATAGTCTTAGACTGTATAACAATTTTGTTTAAATTGGTGGTGTTGCCTGGTGGATTATAAATGCTATATATAATGTTATATGGATAGTTTATCCAATTTTTTCAGTAGGTAACCACAGTATATATAAAAAAAATTCAACTGTACTTCCAGTATCAGTAGATCCCCAGTAAAAATAAGGCCAATTGAGACTGACATACATTATTTCTTCCATTCTTGAAAATGATGAACCATATACGGAGGAAGGGGGTAGAGCATCTTACATCCAGAGTTCATAAAAAACCTTGGAAAAACAGCAAAACAACAACTACTGAAACTCTACAATCTATCCTGGAAAACCACTGTTCCTGCTGAATGGCAAAAAGCAATAATTGTCCCACTCTCACTGAAAGACAAAACAGCATCAGAAATAAAAAATTATAGACCAATAGCTCTTACTAGCATAATAGCAAAAGTGATGGAAAGAATGGTGTCAAACAGGTTAAATTGGTTTCTAGAATCAAAAAATTTAATATCCCCATGTCAAGCTGGATTCAGAGAGTTCCACTCTACAAATGAACAAGTCTTACTTCTCAGTCAAGAAATCAAAGACTCCTTCAATAGAAAAGAAGATAATTTATCAGTTTTTATTGATTTCCAAAGTGCATATGATTCTATATGCAGAACAAAACCACTAAGGAAAGTAAAAAAAAATAGAGATACAAGGTCCAATGTTTTCATGGCTATGTCATTTCCTAACACAATGCTTTATTGCAACCAGATATGGAAGAAATATATCTAAATACAAACAAGTACACCGTGGCTTACCACAAGAAGCAGTGCTCAGCACTACACTTTTTAATATATTTATTAACGATCTGCCACAACAAATACAAGAATCAGGTGTGAAGTGTACAATATTTGCCGATGACTTAGTAATGTGGGCTTCAAAACCAAAAAGCAAAAGTACAGAACTAGAAAAAACCATGCAACAATCCTTAACCAACTTACAAAGGTGGACCAAAGAAAATTTAATGACTGTTAATACAACAAAATCAAACTACCAAATCTTTTCACTAAGAAAAAAACCACTAAAAATAAAACTAAATTTTGAGGGTCAACAATTACCAGAAACAAAGGAAGCAAAGTATTTAGGAGTTACATTTGATACCAAACTTACATGGACCAAACAAATAGAAAATGTAATACAAAGAGCAGAGAGGCGCCTTTCACTGTTAAAACGTGTAACAGGAATGAAGTGGGGATGTTCCAGAGCAACTCTTAACACAACATGTTGTTGTTGTTAGCTAATGCTGGATTTCTGACAATGAAGTCATTAATCCTCTTGCTCTCCAATATTTTTCACTGATGGATGGGGCATTAGAAGTGGCCGGGAATATTTGAAGGTGGTCTCGATCCATTTCCTCTTGCAGATCACATTGAGGACAGAGTGGTGAAGAATATATCCCAATTCTGTTTAAATGTTTTGCCAGACAATCATGTCCTGTAATCAACCTGAAGGTTGCAACTGCTGTTTTTCGAGGATACTCAGGAATTACTGTTTGAATGTTTGGTAGTTCCCATCTTTTATTCTTTGATTTTTCATAGTAATATTTTTCAATAATTTTTTTGAATTCAGAGTTGACTAATCTTTTAGCTGCATAAAATGGTAAATTAACTATTGATTTCTGCACATTTCCAGTACTCTTTTTTGCAAGAAAATCAGCTTTCTCATTACCAACATACAATGTACATATAAAGCCATTATTTACTTACTGCAGCGAAGTTCTTGTAACAGCAAACACAAAAAAATTCAAATGTTTCAAAACCAAAGTCTGAGACAAATTAGAGGTGCTATCAAAACCACACCAATAGCAGCTATGGAAATACTAACCAACCAATACCCCATTGAATATGAAATAGAAAAAGCGGCTCTTATTCAACACGAAAAGTTGATCAGACTCCCATTCAATACATGGCACAAGAGAAATTTTACACATACACTAAAGACTCAGGAGAGCTTTCTTTCCAAAATTCAAGATATCAAGAAAAATGTACACCTTCCTAATTCAAAGGAAAACTTCACATCTAAAGTCAATCCAACACATACATTAGACATCACATATTATTTACACCTGACAGAAGAAGTTAAGAAAAGTGATACTCCAACTAGTGTTCTAAAATTATTCGCATTAGAGACAATCCATACTAGATTTCCAGAACAAGAATGGCTCCATATTTGTACTGATGGATCATTAATATCAAACCAAGATGGAGCAGGTGCTGGAATCACATGTCACCTCTTTTCCTATTACAAATCTTTAAGTTATGGAACTACTAACTTTGATAGAGAAATTGAAGCAATTCGAATGGCCCTACAAAATCTTTTGTATAGAATTTCACATTATTCAGCAAGCAGTTATTCGCTCAGATTCCAGAGCAGCAATTATAGCAATTGCTTCCAAGTTGTCACCAAAAAAACCAAACAATTATAGAATGTTGGAAGATGCTTAGCCATCTAACAGCACTTCAAAAACACCTAGTCTTCCAATGGATACCAGCTCACTGTGGACTGAGTGGTAATGAGAAAACTGATTTTCTTGCAAAAAAGGGTACCAGCGGTGTACAAAAATCTATAGTTAATCTACCATTTTATGCAGCTGAGACAGAATATTAGAAGACCCCAATAGAAAATAGTTCATCTAAATGTTTGTTAAAAGTGTATAAATATTAGAATTGTTTGTGTTCCATAATAAAAATAGGAGACGATAATTGGGATCACTTCCCTAACAAGAAAGAACTATTTGCGCGGATGAATACCGCGGATGAATAAAAAAAAAAGGCGGTGTGTCGCGTCAAAAGGACGCCATGAAACAGTTCACTAGCGTGGGTATCTCCGAGGTAGATGGACGTATTTTTATGTGTATGCATCATGGAATAGTAAAAGTGAATTTACTATGTGTTTAGAGACCTTTAATTAAATTTTGGCGACGTTAGGGAAGTTGATCGGCTAACATAAGACTTTCTACTGTGATGTGATTTAAAAATTGTGAACAAGAAGGTGCAAATAAAATGTGTGACTAAAGTTAAACCCAAGTGTATATTCATTCCATCCGTTACCACGACCTTGTAGATAGAAAACGAGTCTCATAGCACAGCCAATTCCCTTAATAGTACTGCAAAAACAGCACCAAAATGGCTTGCCCAACGTGGAACTCGAATTTAGGATGGAATGCAAATTACGGGAATTGAACTCACAATAAACATCAAGTGACGCCATATCATCGCGCCAAAAGGAAAGAAGACACCATTAGACCATCGTTTGATATAGAGATCAGAACACTGATGAACGGATAATCAACGATATACAAGAATACCGATGCACGGATAATCAACGCGGGAAAACACCGGAGATCATCTAGCGAAGCCAACTGCCCAGGAGACGTACATAACTGGACGAAGCAACGAAAAAAAAGTAGGATCAAAAATTTTTGTTTTTACATCCAGTTTATTTTCATTTTATGTTACTGAGAAGCGGCAAAGTAGTGGGACTTTTAACCCTAAGTGAATTGAATAAAGAAACTAAAATGTCGCAAAAAGAGATAGAAACAGGAGTGGGGGAAGGGTCAGATGGGCCTAGTTATCAGGTAGAACCAGAAAGTGAGGAACAGGTAGCGATAGGGAAAGACCAAAGGTTATTAATGATCATGTTTGAAAGACTGGAACAAAGTTTAGGTCAGAGTATAGAACAAAAACTAGAACAAAATAAAAAAGAAATAGGTCAGAAAATGGAACAAAATAAGGTAGAATTAAAACAGGACATGGAACAAAATAAGGCAGAATTAAAGCAGGACATAGAACAAAGTTTAGGCCAGAAACTAGAACAGAATAAGGAAGAGATGGGTCAGAAAATGGAGGAAGTGAGAAAGAACTTGGAATTAGGAAGACAGAACTTAGAACAGAAAATAGAATTAGGAAGACAGGAGTGTAAAGAAAATATGAAAGTAATGGAAACTAATTTAAAATTGGGTACATAAAAACTTAAATGAGACAAAGGAAGCCTTAGAAGCTAGGATAGAAATCATAGGAGATAGGATGGGAAAAATTGAATCGGAAATGAGACAAAATAAGATTGTATTAGAAGGAGAAATTGGTAGATGTAGAGATGAAATAACAGAATGTAATGCAAGTGTAGACTGTAAGATTACAAATGTAAAAGCAGAAATAACTGAGGAATTAAGGAAAGAGATTGAGGTAGTAAAGAAAGACATTATTAATGAAACTGTAGAAGAAATTGTAATTCCTAAAATTAAGACGATGACTGTTGTGGTGCATTTGCAACAGGATGCTATAAATGATATGAAACAAAGTCACTTAGAAATAAAGAATGATTTAAAATCAATTTGTGAAGAAATGAAAAAAAGGGAAAGAAAGTTTGGCTAATGTACATGATGTTGTGAATGCACTACAAAGGCAAGATGATTTAAATGTAAGTAATGTACAAGATGAGAGTTATTTGAATAATGTACAAAATGTTGACTCACCATACAGAGAAAGAGGTTCACAATCAAACAATGACACAACACACAACACATGTTACACCAACAGCATATTACATGAAATCACACAACCTACATTTGACGAGGAGAAGGGAGATGATCCAAAACTCTTTGTTAAAGAGATGGAAGAGTATTTTAAAGTGAAAAGGATACCAAATGAGCCTAGGATGATGATAGTTAAGAAAAGCTTAAAAAACAAGGTATTAGAATGGCTCAGGTTAACACTAGCTGGTCATGAGTCATATAGTTCATTCAGAAATTTATTCCTATGAAGGTATTGGGGCCCAGCTAAGCAAAACCAAACTAGGGTAGAGCTAGCGACAGGTAGATATGATCCAACCAAAGGGTTATCGCTAGTCAATTATTTTATGAAAGTAGCCAACAAAGGAAAGCTATTAGACCCCAACTTGTCGGAAGCAGAACTAATTACCAGCATAACAAGACATTTCCCAGACACAGTGAGAACAGGGTTAATTGTTGCAAGGCCAGTAGATTTTGCAGATATGATAGACAGCCTTCGAAACACAAAATGGTCGGCCTAATGAGCATAGACATAGGAACGGTCATCCAAACTCACCCATCTTAAACCGGAGCACGGCTACGAACAACCAGAGTGAGGGAGAAGATAGAAATACTAGGAGCACCCATGAAAGGGGGAGAGGGGCACACCATTTCCCACAACCACATAATCATGGCGAGAGGATGGAGAACACAAGACAGCGGTACCACGACACAATACCGAGGGGTGAATCGAGATACAGAACGCATAGATATGATCGGGGGAGACCAGGAGACCGTACCCATCAAGTGAATCACATACGATTCTGTAGGGAATCTTTAAACAGCCAAAGGTCGTCATACAATAGGGGTTCACGCCAAAGGGGCAGAAACCAATGGAACACCGACAACGTAAGACAACAGGAACAGAATGAAAATGTGCCGGATAGGACCGATGCTGCGCAGAATACAGAAACAACAATCACCTCCAACGCCCAGGAAAACTAAGTACAAGTCAACTTTGTGTCCCGGAAGTTGACCTGTGTGGCAGTAGGGGCAATATTGACCAACATAATATAGGTACCTTGAGAAGACAGGCAAATGAAAGAAAGGAAATAACCAATCCACCAATGATTAGGCTGAAGGTATGGGGTATCGAATTGCCAGCGATGATTGATACAGGAGCCAGCACATCAGTATGTGACGAACAGCTATTCCAGGAATTAATAACTAAGAGAAATGCTGAATTCTTGCCTGTGTGTGGAGTGTATTGCAGCACAGCAATTGGCAAGAAAAAGGAACATGTTAAATACCAGGTAAGGCTGGTAATAGAAATCGGAATTTGGAAGTTCGATTTTATTGCCCTGGTAATACCTAGACTAACAGCTACCCTAATCATTGGCAGTGATTTGCTTAATCTTTGGAGGTCGGTGATCAATTATGACCTACATGAATTCATTATCAAGGAAGGAACCTCAGAATGCACTGCGAAGTTCCTGGAGGAAGAAACTTGCCAGGAGGAACCAGACCAGACAGGGATCCATCCGGATGAACAATTCTTTGTGGAAAACATCAATGTCCACAAGAATAGGTTGGTAGACCTAAGGATAAGTAAGGAGAAAACAGGTTGGACGAGCGAGGAGGAAACTAATGTTTGCAGCCATTGGATCTCCACAGAAGACGAGTATGTTACCTTGAACAACTACCAACCTGAACCACTACCAACAGATGGAGAAGAACCGATGTCACAGCTAATCGATGAGAAGGTCTGGGGGGCACATGGCATCTCTGAAGAGGAAAGGAACCAACTTAGGAAAATATTGATTAAAAACAGGAAAGTTTTTAATAAAAAGCCAGGTACATGTAATAAGTACGTACATACTTTTACAGTAAAAGATATCACCCCCTATTCACATAAATCCAGGCCCATCCCCAACTCCATCAGGGAGGAAGCTGACAGAGTGATCCAGAAAATGTTAGCGGACGGAATAATAGAGCCGTCGGACTCATGTTACGTGAATCCAGTGGTATGGGTCCATAAAAAAGAGGGAAAATTGAGGATGACCATCGACGCAAGGAAGATAAATGCACATACCTTGCCGGATCATTACAGGCCTGAGGGGGTAGACCAACTAATATCGAAATTGAAGGGAGGTCAACATTTTACAAGTCTTGACTTGACAGCATCATTCTGGCAAATTCCTCTTCATCCAGATGTCAGGAAATATACCTGCTTCTTGCACAAATGAAAGGTGTACCAATTTTTAAAATGTGCCTTTGGTTTATCGACCAGTAGCAGTGCACTACTGAGGGCTCTAGACAAAGTTTTCGGGGATACTATCGAGGCTTTTGTAACGCAATATGTTGACGATTTTTTAATATACAGCAAGAATCCCGAGTCACACTTACATCACATAGATTATGTATTGTCCAAGTTTCAGGAAAGCAACATGACCCTAAATTTTGAAAAGTGTGAACTTTTTGTCAAAGAGGCTGAATTTCTAGGCCACATCATTACGCCTGATGGTATACAACCTAATCCGGAGAGGGTCAAGGCCATAGAGTGTATACCACCCCCACGTAACTTGAAACAGTTGAGAAGGTTTCTGGGCATTTTACAGTACCAGTCAAAATTCGTGATCAACTACGCTAAGGAATTAGTACCCCTTAGAGAACTGTTGAAAAAGGATACTAAGAGGGAATGGAATACCGAACACCAGGTGGCCTTTGAGAATATCAAAGAACTTTTCAAGCACAGTATTCTCCTGGAACGACCGGATCCAAATTCACCTTTTCTAATATACACCGATGCTAGTACGCACTCATATGGAGCAATATTAGCACAAGAACATGCAGATGGCAACAAACATGTGATTGCCACAGCTTCTAGATTTCTAAACAAGATAGAAGCCAATGCCTGCATAACAGAATTAGAAATAGGTGCAATCCATTTTGCGTTACAAAAGTTCAGGCAATATATATACCATTATAAAATAATTATATATACAGATCACGTAAGCCTGTCCTTCATTCAAAACTGCAAACTAACCAACTCCAAAATCTCGAGGTACATACACGAAATAACATCGCACGACATAGAGGTCAGACATATCCCGGGCAAGGAGAACATCTTTAGTGACTTATTGTCAAGGTTAAGATTGGAGAGTCACATACCCGAGACGATATACAATCCACACCATGAAATTAAAATAATGCAGATAAATAGTAAAGAAAGCAACGAAATTTTACAAGACTTCAAAAACATAGCGAAGCTACAGCAAGAAGACCCTGAATTGAAGAGGCTATTCGACAAGGCTCCAGACATAGTACCAAAATTGGAAGCCAAGATAGGCAAATTTAGGAACATCCTATTTAAAGTACATGGTCGCGACGTAAGGAAGTGGAAAACGATGGTACCAAATTCCTTACAGGACAGGGTCATTTTAGCATTCCACCACTCAATGCTTCACTCTGGTACTGAGAGAACAATGCTTGCAATTGAGGAAGTACTGTACATCAAACATCTAGGCAAGAAAGTCAGGAAGTTTAATTTCCTCATGCCACCTATGTCAGAAGGCAGAGCCAATTAATGTAAGATACGATGTCGTTCCACAATCCATCGTGAGGAACGAGAAAAATGCATTGGTGTGCATTAACGAACATGGCGAGCTACCAAGGGGGAAAGATGGAAACAGATATATCTTTGTCATGTTTGATGTTTTCACAAAATTCACTAAAATATACCCCATTAACAACATTAAAAGCAGAACTTGCCTAGATAAAATCGTCAAGGACTACATCCCAAAATATGGGAGGATAAAATGTATTCTATCGGACAATGCAACAATGCATAAGAGTAAGTTATTCCAGAACACCTTAAGAACATTAGGAATAAAATTGTACTATTCCTCAGTGTATTATCCCCAAGGAAACCAGACTGAAAGAACCATGAGGGATATAAGTATATATTTCCGCCTACTTTGCCACAAAGACCACACTTCCTGGACGGAAATATGCGGGTACATAGAGGAGGTGATTAACCATTCGGTGAACCCCACGACCAAGTTCGCCCCAATTGAATTGATGACCAACACAAAACCCAAGAGATTGACAATTGACATTGACACTACGATGGCTGCTCAAAGGGAACTGACAGAGAAGGAAAAATGTCAATTGGCATTCAGAAGATTACAGCAAAAGGCTGAAAAAAGGAGGAACAAGGTAAAAAGATTCGTCAGGAAATGGTCCCCACAAATTGGAGAAAAGGTGCTCTTAAAAAGCCACAAAGCATCCAAGGCATCTGAGAAAAGATCTGGAAAGATGGAGCTATTGTACACTGGACCACTGGTCATAACAAAACAGCTGGGTGACCACACATATGAGCTACAGAATACAAATGGCAAGTTGGTAGGAAGATACCATAAAAATAAATTAAAAAGCATACAAAGAAAGGACCAAATAGTCTTTGCCAACAAATATGTAAGGCAGGAATAATAGAGATGATGGGTTACTTATAGAAAATTACGTTCAGATTAGAAATTACAACAAGAAAGAAAACCAACATAGTCATTGGCTATATTGACCACCAAGAGCATTGTCAACAAAGACAGATGAGGACACTGATTGTCATTAAAGAAATGAATTATAGCGACGGAAAATAATGTGTTTTTCACATAAGGATGTCAGGGACAAAAATAAAAAGGAATCAATTGTGATGACAAAGATAAAATATTTTGACACAAAGATGTCGAGGGTGAATTGAGAAGAAAAATAATACAATTGCAGAATAATTATAAGTATAGAAGTTTTCTCTTATAGAAATAAGTGACAAAGAAGTGACAATTAGTGAAGTAAGAAAAACCATAATCAGAAAAGCAATGCCTATGAATTAAGATGGATATAGCCAATGCTAAGCTTGAAGAAATGTTGAACCAAACAACAAGGAATAAGAACCCAATTAAAAAATGGTACCATGAGTAACATCAGAGTTTAAGAACCGACTCAATAACCTGCCTATACATAATAAGCTTACAAGACAAAGAAGGCAAAGAACTGAATAAAATATTGCCATAAATATGATCATAATCATTAGCTCAAAATTTGTATCCTGTTTTTCTCTCCTCATAACAAGGAACATAAGTCAAAAGCCATATAATAAACCATGATACACTTAAATTATATTTGTGTCAATGTCAAATGTACAATAACTGAATGTGTTGTATAAGAACTGAATATGTGTTGTATAATAACTGAACACATGTTGTATGATAACTGGATATGTTGTACAATAACTGAATATGTATTGTATAATAACTGGATATATTGTATAATAACTGAATATGTGTGGTATAATAACAGAACATATGTTGTATGATAACTGGATATGTTGTACAATAACTGAATATGTATTGTATAATAACTGAATATGTATTGTATAATAACTGAATATGTATTGTATAATAACTGGATATGTTGTATAATAACTGAACATGTATTGTGTAGTAATTGAATATGAAATTTATAAAGACATGCTGTGTCATGCCAAAACAAAAGACAAAGACAAACAGCGAAGAAGACTGTAAAGAAAAGAAAAAAAAATATTGTACAAAGTGATTGCATCAGAGGAGTAAGGAGAAGGATTGTATTGTGTTTCAAGATTGTAAATATAGGTGACAACTTGAAAAACAAAACAAGGGGCATATGAGACAGAATATTAGAAGACCCCAATAGAAAATCGTTGATGTAAATGTTTGTTAAAAGTGTATAAATATTAGAATTGTTTGTGTTCCATAATAAAAATAGGAGACGATAATTGGGATCACTTCCCTAACAAGAAAGAACTATTTGCGCGGATGAATACCGCGGATGAATAAAAAAAAAGGCGGTGTATCGCGTCAAAAGGACGCCACGAAACAGTTCACTAGTGTGGGTATCTCCAAGGTAGATGGACGTATTTTTATGTGTATGCGTCATGGAATAGTAAAAGTGAATTTACTAAGTGTTTAGAGACCTTTAATTAAATTTTGGCGACGTTAGGGAAGTTGATCCGCTAACATAAGACTTTCTACTGTGATGTGATTTAAAAATTGTGAACAAGAAGGTGCAAATAAAATGTGTGACTAAAGTTAAACCCAAGTGTATATTCATTCCATCCGTTACCACGACCTTGTAGATAGAAAACGAGTCTCATAGCACAGCCAATTCCCTTAATAGTACTGCAAAAACAGCACCACAGCTAAAAGATTAGTAAACTCTGAATTCAAAAAAATTATTGCAAAGTATTACTATGAAAAATCAAGGAATAAAATATGGGAACTACCAAACATTCAAACACTAATTTCTGAGTATCCTCGAAAAACAGCAGTTGCAACCTTCAGGTTGATTACAGGACATGATTGTCTGGCAAAACATTTAAACAGAATTGGGATATATTCTTCACCACTCTGTCCTCAATGTGATCTGCAAGAGGAAATGGATCGAGACCACCTTCAAATATGCCCGGCCATTTCTAGTGCCCCATTCATCAGTGAAAGCAAGAGGATTAATGACTTCATTGTCAGAAATCCAGCATTAGCTAACAACAATACAGAGGAAGGGAATATTCTGGGTTATCCCCTTGTATTGAGCCATAATACAAAGGAAACTTATAATTGCAGGACATTTTCTACATTCACTACATTTGTTGTATTTAAAAATCACAGTGGCATAATGTAGTTGGAAACTTAAGTTAAAACTGTATGAAACTTATTATTTTTGCATATTTTCTGTATTTAAGATTACAATTTAATATTTTATGGAAATTAATGTCTTATAATGGCATACACTTCACCTTATTGAATAAACCCTTGTAATAGAAGTAAATCGAGGAGTAAGCTCATGTCTTCCCATTGCATTGCCTCCAATGATGCTTGCCACAACCTGCACCTTCTCCAGACCAACCCATTCTAAGTTGCTGTCATAAAAACCACTATACGTTATCACCTAGAACACAAATATTACAATTGAACATTTCCATAATGTGTACATACAACACAAATAGATAGCATTATCTCTGCAAAAACAAAACACAAAAACACACATCTCTAAGATCATACCATGAAAAACACTATTATATTATAAGAATTGAAGCAAATGGCTTCTGCAACATGTTACAGAAAATTACATCCAAATGAGATACTGTATTGCAAAGTAATTTAAAGACATTTTTTAATTTTGTATTAATGTATCACTAAGAGTGCCTTTCTTGAAATCTACATAAATGGAAAAAAAAAAATCTGATATGCTGCATTCACATGAATTTCTCTGCACACTCTACAAACTATTCTTGCAAAAGCTTCTTTTTACTTCTTGTTAATTGAGATAAACCTTTACAAAATGGTGCATGACACTTTTAGTGTATGTTAACATATTCTTGTATAGTAATGCCAGTATTATGATGAATTTTACTTAATATGACTTAATGCAATAGGACAAAATGTAAAGTAACAAATGTCACTAAATTAGAAGGTCTATTAGGATGTACTTTACATAATGTAATGGGAACGATTCTGATTGCTTATTCAAAGTCGCTCTCTTTTTCTAAGCAGTGGTTATGGTTTTTCAAAAATGAAAGGAAGGAGAAGATGAAAATGTGAACTAAGAAACATTTCAAATGGCAATTACAGTATAGAGTTGGCCATAACCTTCTTTTTAGTGCAAACCAAAAGAAACAGAGCAAGAGCATTGATGCAAATAGTTATACAGAGAAGCATAATTTATAATTTATTACTCAATGGCATTACATTTACTGATTGGTTCAAATTAATTATGTGATATCCAAACTTGACATAACGTGAAGGAAAAGTTAGGTATTGCCAAATTCTTAAGTTAGGGCACATTAAGTTAAGTCATGTAAAGACAACCTTAAATAGCTCCATTTAATACAATGTGTGAGACCTATACATTACATACCATTGTGTTAAGCCACATTAAGTAAAGTTCGTTGTAATTGGGACATAAGCATTTGTCTGTCTCTTACCAATTATACAAAGTGATGTCAATTTCATTCCGAATGAAGAGGAATTCATAGGCTATTCAAGAAAATTCAATTCATTTGTTCATCATTTATTAATTACATTAATTATAATAGACTTTGTGAAGACATCTCCAAAATATGGCTTTTGAATGTATCAAAGGCTTCTTCTGCTAATGAAAATCGTCCACACATTTTATTCTTGATGTTCCGGAACAAAATGAAGTCATTGGGTGCCAACTCAGGATTGTCTGGTGGATGAGCCATCAACTTGGCTTTTTAAGTGTTCAAATAGTCGGTTGTTAGATGGGATGTGCGAGCTCTTGCATTGTTTTGATCAAGAACAACTCAAAGGCGCTTGTTTGTTTTCCACATTTTGTTGAAGACTTCTGGCAAACAAATGGTTGTGCACCATTCAGAATGGACCACTTTACATTCCTCTAAAGGCACCATTGCCACATGACCAGTTTTTCTGAAAAAAAACAGGCAACCATTTGTTTTGAAGTGTAGTATGAACAACTTTTGTTGAATTTGGTGCATCTTGAAACACCCATACAATCGACTGATGTTTATGTTCCGGCTCATTAGATCCATGATTCGTCACCTGTTACAGCCTTATATACGTCTTTTGGTGCACTGCCATTGTATTTCTTGAGCATTTGTGTGCACCAATTGACACAACATCTTTTTGAGGTTATGTGGGGACCAACAAGAGCAAACCTTTTTCACCGGTAAATGATCATGGAACTAATACCTAGGGTTACCTCAATTTCACAGCATGTTGTATGATGATCTTTCAGTTTTTGCAAGGCATCAGTGTTTTCTGACACAAGAAGTGATGATGGACAACCTTCATGAATTTTGTCACTGAGAGAACGATGGCCATGATTGAACTTGTTATACAGTTGCAAGGAGTGGAGCTTTATTGTCACATATAGAAGTAATTGAATCAATGCACTCTTATCTGATAATTCACTTCAAAAGTTGTAATAAATCATCACATGAAAATTTACATGAGTTAGTTGCATTTTTTCACTGAGACAATTTTCAAGTCACTGTAAACAACATAAAAAATAATCTATTGACCAAACATCTGAAGTACGTTAAGGTAAAAAATGTTGAACTTTCGAGTGGAAATGTAAGAGGGCACCTACAACAAGCAGTGTTGACAAGGCTCAAAATATAAATGGTGGCCCTCATATATTACACTCTTCGCATTATAATTATATATATTCTCTTTAATATTGATTAAAACATCATGAATATAGAAATTTACTACTGTAGAAATTTCCAAAGCCACAAATAATGGTCTTTAGTGCTAAGTTTTATGCGAATTTGTCAATATCCTAACAATCTTTCACTGAATTTTTAATTTTTTTGCTATTCTTGGGTTATAGTATTAGTCCATATCTAAAAAGTCCCTGAAAATGAAAAATAAGGCATTAAAACAAAATCTTTGGATACTATTATTTTTAACTTTGCTGGCAAGAATGCTACTGGTGACAATTTTCTGCATAGTGATCAATGTGATCATTCCAGGATAGTTGTTTATCTATGATTACACTAAGGAGTTACTTCACTTGTATTATCTAGAGCTTCATTATTTTTTAACGTGTTTTACTTTCAGTCATTTGAAAACCATTAGTTTTAAACAAGAGTTGAGATTTTTCAGCACTTGTTTTCTAATTGTGACAACACTTGATAAACTTTGTATAAATCTCCTTTTGACAACAGGTTTTTCTGAAAGATTCACCCAACAGTTTGCATTAATGAAACTGCATTAATCTTACCTGTTGCAAAAATGCAATAAGCATATTTGTTCCCCATTTATCTGGTCTTGCAAGGTTTAAATCCTTGAAGTAGAGGACAAGATTATCATTGTTCTTTGGTCTGTATACACGCCCTGTGTTACTTGATATCACCATACACACCTGAAACAGACCAGGAGAATTTTATAAGTTCTTTTGGTATACTGTGAGAATAGAATAAAATTACATTATAATTGTGTATTGCTAACAAGTTTTCAACACCATGTACATGCATTTGATTAATTTTACAGGGAAAAAATCATATTTATCTTACTGTTCATACATAATGATAATTAAAATTGTGAAATTCAGAACTTAAAAGCATAAGGTTTATGACAAAATATGTATTTCAGACTTTATTATCTTTAAACTGTGACAGTAAATACATTCCTTGTTCTTTCCTACTCTAATAAAAAATTACAGGACAGTGTCAGTGAGCAGTGGAGGAAGAAAGTTTTGTCTGAAGGGAGCTCTGGTAATGGGAGAAAAAGTGAAAAATTAGCAATGGGGGAGGAACCAAGTGTAAACAGAATTAGGATGGGGTTATTCATGTTTAAGAAATTTATCAAAAGCAAAACTGAGCATAGTATGTTGATGAATTGCAATGTATTACAAAGTATCTTATATATTTAAATGAGCAATTCTTGTATATATATGTTGTTAGCTTATGTTGGATTTCTGACAATGAAGTCATTAATCCTCTTGCTCTCCAATATTTTTCACTGATGGATGGGGCACTAGAAGTGGCTGGGCATATTTGAAGGTGGTCTCGGTCCATTTCCTCTTGCAGATCACATAGAGGACAGTGTGGTGAAGAATATATCCCAATTCTGTTTAAATGTTTTGCCAGACAATCATGTCCTGTAATCAACCTGAAGGTTGCAACTGCTGTTTTTCGAGAATACTCAGGAATCACTGTTTGAATGTTTGGTAGTTCCCATCTTTTATTCTTTGATTTTTCATAGCATTATTTTGCAATAATTTTTTTGAATTCAGAGTTGACTAATCTTTTAGCTGCATAAAATGGTAAATTAACTATAGATTTTTGTACACCGCTGGTACCCTTTTTTGCAAGAAAATCAGCTTTCTCATTACCACTCAGTCCACAGTGAGCCGGTATCCATTGGAAGACTAGGTGTTTTTGAAGTGCTGTTAGATGGCTAAGCATCTTCCAACATTCTATAATTGTTTGGTTTTTTGGTGACAACTTGGAAGTAATTGCTATAATTGCTGCCCTGGAATCTGAGAGAATAACTGCTTGCTGAAAATGTGAAATTCTGTACAAAAGATTTTGTAGGGCCATTCGAATTGCTTCAATTTCTCCATCAAAGTTAGTAGTTCCATAACTTAAAGATTTGTAATAGGAAAAGAGGGGACATGTGACTCCAGCACCTGCTCCATCTTGGTTTGATATCAATGATCCATCAGTATAAATATGGAGCCATTCGTGTTCTGGAAATCTAGTATGGATTGTCTCTAATGCCAATAATTTTAGAACACTAGTTGGAGTATCACTTTTTTTAACTTCTTCTGTCAGGTGTAAATAATATATGATGTCTAATGTATGTGTTGGATTGACTTTAGATATGAAGTTTTCCTTTGAATTAGGAAGGTGTACATTTTTCTTGATGTCTTGAATTTTGGAAAGAAAGCTCTCCTGAGTCTTTAGTGTATGTGTAAAATTTCTCTTGTGCCATGTATTGAATGGGAGTCTGATCAACTTTTCGTGTTGAATAAGAGCCGCTTTTTCTATTTCATATTCAATGGGATATTGGTTGGTTAGTATTTCCATAGCTGCTATTGGTGTGGTTTTGATAGCACCTGTAATTAATCTCAGACTTTGGTTTTGAAAGATTTGAATTTTTTTTGTGTTTGTGTTACAAGAACTTCGCTGCAGTAAGTAAACAATGGTTTTATATATATATTATATGTTGTGTTAAGCGTTGCTCTGGAACATCCCCACTTCATTCCTGTTAGACGTTTTAACAGTGAAAGGCGCCTCTCTGCTCTTTGTATTACATTTTCTATTTGTTTGGTCCATGTAAGTTTGGTATCAAATGTAACTCCTAAATACTTTGCTTCCTTTGTTTCTGGTAATTGTTGACCCTCAAAATTTAGTTTTATGTTTAGTGGTTTTTTTCCTAGAGAAAAGATTTGGTAGTTTGATTTTGTTGTATTAACAGTCATTAAATTTTCTTTGGTCCACCTTTGTAAGTTGGTTAAGGATTGTTGCATGGTTTTTTCCAGTTCTGTACTTTTGCTTTTTGGTTTTGAAGTCCACATTACCAAGTCATCAGCAAATAGTGCACACTTCACGCCTGATTCTTGTATTTGTTGTGGTAGATCATTAATAAATATATTAAAAAGTGTTGTGCTGAGCACTGCACCTTGTGGCAAGCCACGGTGTATTTGTTTATATTTAGATATATTTCTTCCATATCTGGTTGCAATAAAGCGTTGTGTTCGGAAATGACATAGCCATGAAAACATTGGACCTTGTATCCCTATTTTTTTTACTTTCTTTAGTAGTTTTGTTCTGCATATAGAATCATATGCACTTTGAAAATCAATAAAAACTGATAAATTATCTTCTTTTCTATTGAAGGAGTCTTTGATTTCTTGACTGAGAAGTAAGACTTGTTCATTTGTAGAGTGGAACTCTCTGAATCCAGCTTGACATGGGGATATTAAATTTTGTGATTCTAGGAACCAATTTAACCTGTTTGACACCATTCTTTCCATCACTTTTGCTATTATGCTGGTAAGAGCTATTGGTCTATTATTTTTTATTTCTGATGCTGTTTTGTCTTTCTTCAAGAGTGGGACAATTATTGCTTTTCGCCATTCAGCAGGTACAGTGGTTTTCCAGGATAGATTGTAGAGTTTCAGTAGTTGTTGTTTTGCTGTTTTTCCGAGGTTTTTTATGAACTCTGGATGTATGTGATCTGGTCCAGGGGACTTTTTGTTTTTTAGATTATTTATTGCAATGTTCAATTCTTGCATATTAAAATTTTGAAAAAAGATATTGCACTGAGTGCTAGGATTACATTCTCTTTCTTGTTTCGAATCTTTCTTAAATTCTTTATGTTCCTTTTTATTATTTCTTGTTACTTTGTGTGCATTAGCATAATATTTATTGAATGTTTCGGCTATGACTGCATCATTTACTAACATTTTATTGTTCCTGTCCTTGACATTTTTTATGAACTTATGAGCTTTGCTACCATCTGTCCTATAATCCATTTTTTCTAAGAAATTATTAAAGTGATTCCTTTTAGCAGTATTAATTTCTTTTTTTAGTGAGGCACATTTCTTCCGCCATATTTGTGTATCTGATATGTTTTTTGTTTGTTCAGCTGTATTTCTAGCTATATCCCTTTGCTTTTTCAGTTCTTCTAACTGGGGGTTCCAAAAGGGTTTGAAATTTTTAATTCTTCCACGAGGAATATGTTTTTTTAGCAGTTTCTAGGATGACTTTACAGAATTCTTTGTTCATATGATCTGGTTGGTCATGCAGCTGTGAGTTTGTTTGTTCTTTAAATTTATGTTCTAATTCAGTTTTATATTTGTTCCAATCTGCGTTTTTGAAGTTCCAATACAGATTCGTAAGACCTTGACTGTTATTTGTATTCTCTAGTTTTATATCACCAATTACCGCTCTGTGACCAGAACTTGGATCTTCTGTAACTTGTTTTTTAATTTTTGAAACAATATCTGTTGTAGCTAACAAGAGGTCTGGGTTACTGCCCGCTCCAGAATAATGTATGAAGGTTGTGGGATCTTCTTTACTATAAATCAGTTCAAAAGTTGTGGTATTCAAAAATTCTTCCACTATCTTCCCTGTAGAATCCACTTTTTCATAACCCCATCTTTTGGAATGTGCATTGAAATCCCCAATTACGATTGTTTTATTTAATTGGTCAATAAGTGAGAGATCCGGTACATTCCTGGGAGGATTGTAAATACTGTATAAATGTAGATGTGTTTTGTTATCCCAAAAATTTAGCTTTATTAATTCACTTTTATCTGTGTTATCCATATATTTATAACATGTTATATATATAAATATATTTACATATTATTTATTTATGCCAACAAACTTACTGTTGGTGTTTTTAAACACACAAGCCGTGTGTGGGCAAAGTTTAAGTTGTGGCATTGAATTTTTAAGTTCCAGTTCTACCTCTTAAATATTTACATATATTTATTCCGGGCAACTTGGAAACGGCTCTAACGATTTTGATCAAAGTTTGTATTCAGATAGAGTTTTGCCTTTTAAGTTCATCTATATAGGTGTAATTCCCGAAAAAACGTGATTTTACATAACATTTTTTATTCCCGCTTCTACAGTGCAATTCTTGTATATATATTCCCCGTATTTCAGAAACGGCTCTAAAGATTTGGTTAAATTTTTGTATACATGCATATTACATTCAGTGTTTTCTCTACTCACTTTTGGGTAACACATTCACATCTCTTTCTCTACTCAGTCTTCTAAAAACAATTTTCCATAAAAAAAACATGATTTTGCACCAAAAACATTTTATCCCCACTTTTAAAATAAGTCATACCATATTCTGTATGTTTGAAACAGAAGTGCTATTACATTCACACTGTTTTCTCCTCTCACTTTTAGGTAACACATTCACATCTCTTTCTCTACTCACTCTTCTGTAAACAATTTTCCATAAAAAGTGTAATTTTGCACCGAAAAACACTTTCATCCCCACTTTTAAAATTAGTCATACCATGTTCTGTATGTTTTAAATAGAAATGCTATTACATTCACACTGTTTTCACCTCTCACTATTAGATAACACATTCACATCTCTTTGTTTATTCACTCTTCTACAAATAAGTCAGGCAATTTTCTGTATGTTTGAAATAGAGATGTTGCATATTACTTTCACAGCGGTTTCTCTACTCACTTTTAGGTGGCACATTCACATCTCTTTCTCTACTCAGTCTTCTATAAACAATTTTCCATAAAAAACGTGATTTTGCACCAAAAACACTTTTATCCCCAATTTTAAAATTAGTCATACCATGTTCTGTATGTTTTATATAGAAATGCTATTACATTCACACTGTTTTCTCCTCTCACTATTAGGTAACACATTCACATCTCTTTCTTTATTCACTCTTCTACAAATAAGTCATGCAATTTTCTGTATGTTTGAAATAGAGATGTTGCATATTACTTTCACAGTGGTTTCTCTACTCACTTTTAGGTGGCACATTCACATCTCTTTCTCCACTCAGTCTTCTATAAACAATTTTCCATAAAAAACGCGATTTTGCACCAAAAACACTTTTTTCCCACTTTTAAAATAAGTCATACCATGTTCTGTATGTTTGAAACAGAAGTGCTATTGCATTCACACTGTTTTCTCCTCTCACTATTAGATAACACATTCACATCTCTTTCTTTATTTACTCTTCTACAAATAAGTCATGCAATTTTCTGTATGTTTGAAATAGAGATGTTGGATATTACTTTCACAGCAGTTTCTCTACTCACTTTTAGGTGGCACATTCACATCTCTTTCTCCACTCAGTCTTCTATAAACAATTTTCCATAAAAAACGTGATTTTGCACCAAAAACACTTTTTTCCCACTTTTAAAATAAGTCATACCATATTCTGTATGTTTGAAACAGAAGTGCTATTACATTCACACTGTTTTCTCCTACAACTTTTAGGTAACACATTCACATCTCTTTCTCTACTCACTCTTCTGTAAACAATTTTCCATAAAAAATGTGATTTTGCACCGAAAAACACTTTTATCCCCACTTTTAAAATTAGTCATACCATGTTCTGTATGTTTTAAATAGAAATGCTATTACATTCACACTGTTTTCACCTCTCACTATTAGATAACACATTCACATCTCTTTCTTTATTCACTCTTCTACAAATAAGTCAGGCAATTTTCTGTATGTGTGAAATAGAGATGTTGCATATTACTTTCACAGCGGTTTCGCTACTCACTTTTAGGTGGCACATATACATCTCTTTCTCTACTCAGTCTTCTATAAACAATTTTCCATAAAAAACGTGATTTTGCACCAAAAACACTTTTATCCCCACTTTTAAAATTAGCCATACCATGTTCTGTATGTTTTAAATAGAAATGCTATTACATTCACACTGTTTTCTCCTCTCACTATTAGATAACACATTCACATCTCTTTCTTTATTCACTCTTCTACAAATAAGTCAGGCAATTTTCTGTATGTTTGAAATAGAGATGTTGCATATTACTTTCACAGCGGTTTCTCTACTCACTTTTAGGTGGCACATTCACATCTCTTTCTCTACTCAGTCTTCTATAAACAATTTTCCATAAAAAACGTGATTTTGCACCAAAAACACTTTTTTCCCACTTTTAAAATAAGTCATACCATGTTCTGTATGTTTGAAACAGAAGTGCTATTGCATTCACACTGTTTTCTCCTCTCACTATTAGATAACACATTCACACCTCTTTCTCTACTCACTCTTCTACAAATTAGTCATGAATTTTCTGTATGTTTAAAATAGAGATGCTGCATATTACATTCACAGTGGTTTTTCTACTTACTTTTAGGTATCACATTTACATCTCATTCTCTACTCACCCTTCTATAAACAATTTTCCATAAAAAACGCGATTTTGCACCAAAAACACTTTTATCCCCACTTTTAAAATAAGTCATACCATGTTCTGTATGTTTGAAACAGAAGTGCTATTGCATTCACACTGTTTTCTCCTCTCACTATTAGGGATACATTCACACCTCTTTCTCTACTCACTCTTCTACAAATAAGTCATGAATTTTCTGTATGTTTAAAATAGAGATGCTGCATATTACATTCACAGTGGTTTTTCTACTTACTTTTAGGTATCACATTTACATCTCATTCTCTACTCACCCTTCTATAAACAATTTTCCATAAAAAACGCGATTTTGCACCAAAAACACTTTTATCCCCACTTTTAAAATAAGTCATACCATGTTCTGTATGTTTGAAACAGAAGTGCTATTGCATTCACACTGTTTTCTCCTCTTACTATTAGGTGATCCATTCACACCTCTTTCTCTACTCACTCTTCTACAAATAAGTCATGCAATTTTCTGTAAGTTTGAAATAGAGATGCTGCATATTACATTCACAGTGGTTTTTCTACTTACTTTTAGGTATCGCATTTATATCTCATTCTCTACTCACCCTTCTATAAACAATTTTCCATAAAAAACATGATTTTGCACCAATAAAACACTTTTATCCCCCCTTTTAAAATTAGTCATGCCATGTTCTGTATATTTTAAATAGAAATGCTATTACATTCACACTGTTTTCTCCTTTCACTATTAGGTATCACGTTCACATCTTTTTCTATACTCTTCTATAAAGATATCATGCAATTTTCTGTATGTTTGAAATAGAGATGCTGCATATTACATTCACAGTGGTTTTTCTACTTACTTTTAGGTATCACTTTTACATCTCGTTCTCTACTTACCCTTCTATAAACAATTTTCCATAAAAAAAGTGATTTTGCACCAAAAAACACTTTTATCCCCACTTTTAAAATTAGTTATGCCATGTTCTGTATATTTTAAATAGAAATGCTATTACATTCACACTGTTTTCTCCTTTCACTATTAGGTATCACGTTTACATCTCTTTCTCTACCCTTCTATAAAGAAGTCATGCAATTTTCTCTATGTTTGAAATAGAAATGCTACACATTATATTCATACTGTTTTCTCTACTCTCTCTTAGGTAACACATTCACATCTCTCTCTACCCAATCTTCTACAAATAAGTCATACAATTTCGTGCATGTTTGAAATAGAAATGCTACATATTACATTTATACTGTTTTCTCTACTTGCTTTTGGGTAACACACTCATAACTGTTTCTCTACTTACTCTTCTAGAAATAAGTCATATAATTTTGTGCACACTCTTCTACAAACAATTCATATCATCTATACAACTTGGTTGTTTATATATATTCAACTGTTAAGCTCGAAAACCGCTTAACTGATGACCGCAAAATTCAGGACATATATGTATTTTTATGGGGACATTTTTTATGGCAACAATTTTACTACACAATATATTACTTTCAAATGGCTTTCTACTCGCATTTCTTTTACGTAGCACATTCATTTATCCTCTGTTTGCCCTTCAACATACAATTAATATAATATTCTATGATTGAAATATAAATGCAACGTATTACATTCACACGACTTCCTCCACTAATTCTTCCTTTATGAGGCACCATCAGTCTTCTCTTGCTATTCGCCCTTCAACACATCATTCATACAATTTGATATGTTTGATAAAGAAATACAATGTATTACATTCATACTATTTTCTCTACTCACTTTTGCTTTACGTAACAATTCACATGTTATTCCCTATCTTTTATTAACTTCATACATACCAACGCCTATACATATCGTATGTTGAAGAGTGGGTAAATTCCAAAACAGGTTGACCGATCGCCATGAAAAGTGACATACCTAATTGTTTTCATGGCGAAGGTTTTTATGCAATCCATTTTACCAGCCAACGTATTACGCTCACATGTTTTACTGTACTCCCTTTTCTTTTACCTAACATACTACTCGCTCTTCTACAAACAATCCATACATTTTTCCATACACTTGAAATATAATGCAACATATAACATTCAGACGTATTTCTACTCATTTTTGTTTTACTAAACACAATCACATTTTTTTCATTACTCCCGCTTCGGCGAACAATTACGAGCAATTCATACAATTTTCTATATGATTGAAACAGAAATGCGTAGTACATTCATATGGCTTTATCAACCAGCTTTTCTTCCTGTAGTATTTGTTATTGTTCAACAGTGCTGTTGCATAGTGTTGCTCTGGTGTTTTAATAAAAAATAAAGAAATAGTTAAAAAAAAGTAAAGTAATCACAATTGATGTAAGGAGTGTGTCAAAAAGCACAATATGGAACAGTTGATGAAACAAATGTTAGCGAAATATGAAAATATAGGAACAAAAATGACAAAATGGAAACAAAAATGAAAGGCGAATTGAAAATGTAAACTCCAAAACAGAAAAGATGAGGATGGGAATGTCTAATATGAAGATAGATCTATCGGAGAATACTAACGAGCAACTGGCCAGGGTAAAGGAAGCCATGGAAGAACTCGACGGAAATATGAAGGACCTTGGCCAACGTGTTAACAACATGGAGTCAATCGCAGCACCAAAGAACTGAACTCCATAATGAAACAAATGCTCGACGAAAACGTCAAACTAGGTGGATATCTATGTGGGAGGTCTGCGTTCAGCAGTAGACGTTTTACAGCTGAAATGATGGTGTTTATGAAATATTTGTATCTCGGAAATGACTCTTCCAATTGCGACTAGAATTGTTATTTAGTTAACGTTTTGACTTTCAGTTTGTCTAAATAAATATCTTCTGAAAAAAAAATCACAAAAACAGAGGCAAAAAACGCCGAGCAAAGCTCGGTCGCCCAGGTACTAATAGTAACATATTCATGATATTAGTGACAGGTGGTGTCACTAAACCCAAGAATTATATTTCAAACATATCCAAACATATCATTCGAGAACATGGTTAAAAAGATGAACAAATTAATAGAATGGAACGATGCATAAAAGACAAATTGAATAGAATAATCAAAGAATTAAAAGAAGAGTTCAGAAAAGATGAGCAGAAATAAAAAGGGAAGCAAATGGAATCAAGCAGAGAAGGAATGGATGAAACAAGGTGTTTATATAATGTTAACTAATACTTCAAATGGCATAATGAGTGTTCTAGCAGCTCTAGAAACAATCCATACATTGTATCTCCAAGATGATACAGATAGCTCCTTGCTTAACAAAGTCAAAAATGCTGGGGCAGCAGTACACTGCTAACTCTTTAGCCAGTATATTTCCACAGGACCACTTTGATGGAGAAATGTTAGCTATAAATGTCCCACTTACACAGCTCTTATATTAAACAAAAGAATACCCAAAGGCAGTCATACTTAGCGACTCATCAGCGGCTATACATCACACGATTCCATTTCCTTTAATAAGTGAACACAAGAAATACAGAACAAAATTAGAATATTAACAACACTCAAAAGATGCATAACACAGCAGTGAGTCTCTGCTCATTATGGACTAATAGGAAATGAGAAAGCCGACCAATTACCACTTACACCGCATAGTGGGTTATAGAAATCATTACAGTTGTGGCAGGAATTATATGTCCAAGTGAACTAATGAGAAAATTCACGTTAATATTTCATATGTCACATTGTATCAACCTAATATATGTAAATTTCCTATATAATGTGAATATCACATTCATTAAATTAAGGAAAAATTGAAGCTATTAACAGTGAAGCAACAAGATTCTAAAGTAAGAACAAATTAGAAACTAAAAACTTCACTTATCTTAGTAATGTTGATATTCTTTTTCTCTTTTGCTGACCCAGGGGTTTCAAGCTATGTCCAGCTCATTCTCAAAGCCATATAAACAAACTCATTGCCAAGCAGAACTTAGAGCAGAAAATAGAACTTAATAGGAAAGAATTAGAGCTAGATTTGGGAAAGAAAATAGAATTAGGAAGACAGGAGTGTAAAGAAAATATGAAAGTAATGGAAACTAATTTGAAATTAGTACATAAAAACATAAATGAGACAAAGGAAGCTTTAGAAGTTAAGATAGAAATCATAGGAGATAGGATGGGAAAAATAGAAATGAAAATGAAAGAAAATAAGATTGTATTAGAAGGAGAAATTGGTAGATGTAGAGATGAAATAACAGAATGTAATGCAAGTGTAGACTGTAAGATTACAAATGTAAAAGTAGAAATAATTGAGGAATTAAGGAAAGAAATTGAGGTAGTAAAGAAAGGAATTATTAATGAAACTGTAGAACAAATTTTCATTCCTAAAATTAAGACTATGGCTGATGTAGTACAATCACAACAAGATTCTATGAATGATATGAAACAAAGTCACTTACAAATAAAGAATGATTTAAAATCAATTTGTGAAGAAATGAGAAAAGGAAAAGAAAGTTTGGCTAATGTAAATGATGTGAATGCACTACAAAGGCAAAATGATGATTTAGATGTACCAAGTGATGTTCAAGATGAAAGTTATTTGAATAATGTACAAAATGTTGACTCACCATATAGAGAAAGAGGTTCACAATTAAACAATGCCACAACACACAACACATGCTACACCAACAGCATACTACATGAAATCACACCACCTACATTTGATGAGGAGAAGGGAGACGATCCAAAACTCTTTGTTAAAGAGATGGAAGAGTATTTTAAAGTGAAAAGGATACCAAATGAGCTTAGGATGATGATAGTCAAGAAAAGCTTGAAAAACAAAGCATTGGAATGGCTGTTAACACTGGTCATGAATCTTATAGCTCATTCAGAAATCTATTCCTATCAAGGTATTGGGACCCAGCTAAGCAGAACCAGACAGAGTTAGCAATGGGGAGGTATGATCCGGCCAAAGGGTTATCGCTAGTCGATTATTTTATGAAAGTAGCCAACAAAGGGAAGCTATTAGACTCTAACCTGTCGGAAGCAGAGTTAATTACCAGCATAACAAGACATTTCCCAGACACAGTGAGAACAGGGTTAATTGTTGCGAGGCCAGTAGATTTTGCAGACATGATAGAATTACTAACAGCCTTCGAAATGCAAAATGGTAGGCCTAATGAGCATAGACACAGAAACGGTCACCCACACTCACCTATCTTAAATAGAAGCACGACTACAAACAACCAGAATGAGAGAGAATATAGAAATATTAGGAGCACCCATGACAGGGGGAGAGGGGCACACAATTTCCCACAACCACACAATCATGGCAAAAGGATGGAGAACAAGAGACAGCGGTACCATGACACGATACCAAGGGGTGAATCGAGATATTGAGCACATAGGTATGATCGGGGCAGACCAGGAGACTGTACCCATCAAGTGAATCACATACGATTCTGTAGGGAAAACTTAAACAGCCAAAGGTCGCCATACAATAGGGGTTCACACTGAGACAGAATATTAGAAGACCCCAAAAGAAAATCAATCGTTCATGTAAATGTTTGTTAAAAGTGTAATTCGTTTTTTGATGTTGGTATGAGATAATTAAATGACGAAAACATGTTGATAAGGTTCATTGTTACGAACAACTAAGTTTGCACAAAGACGTCATAAATCTTTCCATATTTGATTTTAATATATGTGTATAAATATTAGAATTGTTTGTGTTCCATAATAAAAGTAGGGGAGGAGGATTAGGGATCGCTTCCCTAACAAGAAAGAACTATTTGATGAATAGCGCGGATGAATATGAAAAAGGCGGTGTCGCGTCAAACGACGTCAAAAAACTTCACTAGCGTCTCCATATTCGGCATGGATGGACGCATTTTATGTGTATGCGTCATGAAATAGTAAAAGTGAATTTACTAAGTGTTTAGAGACCTTTAATTAAATTTCGGCGATGCTAGGGAAGTTGATCCGCTAAAATAAGACTTTCTACTGTGATACGATTTAAAAATTGTGAACAAGAAGGTGCAAATAAAATGTTTGACTAAAGTTAAACCCGAGTGTATGTTCATTCCATCCGTTACCAAGCCCTGAGATCAAAAAGATCTCATTAGCGTAAAGACACAGCGTCGTTAATAATCGCAAAAACAGCACCAACACCAAAGGGGCAGAAACCAATGGAACAGCGGCAACATAAGATAACAGGAACAGGATGAAAATGTGCCGAATAGGGCTGATGCTGCACAGAATACAGAAACAACAATCACCACTAACACCCAGGAAAACTAAGTACAAGTCATCTTTGTGTCCCGCAAGTTGACCTGTGTGGCAGTAGGGGCAATATTGACTAACACTGCATATGCACCTTGAGGAGACAGGCAAGCAAAAGGAAGGAAATAACTAATCCACCAATGATTAGGCTTAAAGTATGGAGTATAGAATTGCCAGCAATGATTGCTACAGGAGCCAGCACATCAGTATGTGACGAACAGCTGTTCCAGGAATTAATAACAAAGAAAACTGCTGAATTCTTGCCTCTGTGTGGAGTATATTGCAGCACAGTGATTGGCAAGAAAAAGGAACATGTTAAATACCTTTGAGAAAATCAAAGAACTTTTTAAACACAGTATTCTCCTGGAACGGCCAGATCCAAATAATATATACCGATGCTAGTGCACACTTGTATGGAGCAATATTAACACAAAAAGATGCAGTTGGCAACAAACATGTAATTGCCACAGCTTCTAGATTTCTAACCAAGATAGAAGCCAATGCATGGATAACGGAATTAGAAATAGGTGCAATCCATTTTGTGTTACAAAAGTTCAGGCAATATATCTACCACTATAAAATAATTATATATACCGACCACGTAAGCCTGACCTTCATCCAGAAATGCAAGCTAACCAACTCCAAAATCTCGAGGTATATACATGAAATAACGTTGCATGACATAGAGGTCAGATATATCCCAGGCAAGTATATAGTGACTTATTGTCCAGGTTAAAATCGGAAAGTCACATACCCGAAACAATATCTAATCCACACCATGAAATCAAAATTATGCAAATAAATAGTAAGAAAAGCAACAAAATTTTACAAGACTTCAAAAACATGGCGAAGCTACAGCAAGAAGACCCTGAATTGAAGAGGCTATTCGACAAGGCTCCAGAAATAGTACCAAAATTGGAAGCCAAGATAGGGAAATTTAGAACATCTTGTTCAAATTACATGGACGCAACATAAGGAAGTTGGTGCAGTTTTTAAAATGATTATTAATACATAGCAGCAAGAATAATATTCTTGCTAGAAAGATGAAATACTGTGATAGCAGACACGATTCCTATCTACAGGGTCGTGGTAACAGAATGGAATGCATAAATCAATGTTCCTTTATCACAACATATTTATTTATTAACACTTCATTATTTTACACTCCCAGCACCATATTAAATACTCAAAAACCTTCACACTTAAATGATTTGATAGAGTTTACGCTGGATAAAAGTCTGGTAAAAGTTCCATGTTCACACGCTACTGAAACACGTCTTATCACCTTGAGCATACAGACGCTACTGAAACTAGTTCTCGGCGTCGCTTTGGTACGACACACCGCCATTTTTCTTTTCATCCGTGGTATTCATCCGCGCAAATAGTTTTTATTGTTAAAACACAAACAATCTAGTAACAAGAAAACATTGGCTATCCTGAATATTAAAAATAAGTTCCTGATACACCCAAACAAGAACTAGAAATTTATACACTTTTAACAAACATTTATATGAACGATTTAATATTGGGGTCTAATATTCTGTCTCATATGCCCCTTGTTTTGTTTTTCAAGTTGTCACTTATATTTACAATCTTGAAACACAATACAATACTTCTCCCTACTCCTCTGATTCAATCACTTTGTACAATATTCTTTTTTTTTTTTTCTTTTTTTTTTTTTTTTCTTTTCTTTACAGTCTTCTTCACTGTTTGTCTTTGTCTTTTGTTTTGGCATGATACAGCATGTCTTTATAAATTTCACATATTCAATTACTACACAATACATTCAGTTATTATACAATACATATCCAGTTATTGTACAACACATTTAGTTATTACACAACATGTCCAATTATTATACAATACATATTCAGTTATTGTACAATATATCCAGGTATCATACCACATATGTTCTGTTATTATACAATACATATTCAGTTATTACACAATGCATATTCAGTTTTTGTACAACACATTTAGTTATTACTCAACATATCCAGTTATTACACAATATATCCAGTTATCATACAATACATATTCAGTTATTGTACAATATATTCAGTTCTTATACAACACATACTCAGTTATTGTACATTTGACATTGACACAAATATAATTTAAGTGTATCATGGTTTATTATGTGGTTTTTGACTTGTATTCATTGCTATGAGGAGAGAAAAACAGGATACAAATTTTGAGCTAATGATTATGATCATGTTTATGGCAATATTTTATTCATTTCTTTGCCTTGTAAGCTTATTATGCATAGGCAGGTCATTGAGTCGGTTCTTAAACTCTGATGTTACTCATGGTACTATTTTTCTTAATTGGGTTATTATTCATTGTTGTCTGGTTCAACATTTCTTCGAGCTTAGCATTGGCCATATCCATCTTAATTCATGGGCATTGTTTTTCTGATTATGGTTTTCCTCACTTTACTAATTGTCACTTCTTTGTCTCTTATTTCTATAAGAGAAAACTTCTATACTTATAATTATTCTGTAATTGTATTATTTTTCTTCTCAATTCCCCTCGACATCTTTATGTCGAAATATTATATCTTTGTCATTATAATTGATTCCTTTTTATTTTTGTCCCTGGCATCCTTATGTCAAAAACATATTATCTTTCGTCGCTATAATTCATCTCTTTAATGACAATTAGTGTCCTCATCTGTCTTTGTTGACAATGCTCTTTGTGGTCAATATAGCCAATGACTATGTTGATTTTCTTCTTTGTTGTAATTTCTAATCTGAACATAATTTTCCATAAGTAACCCATTAAAAATTGTTATTTTCCATCATCTCTACTATTCCTGCCTTACACATTTGTTGGCAAAGACTATTTGGTCCTTTCTTTGTATGGCTTTAATTTATTTTTATGGTATCTTCCTACCAACTTGCCATTTGTATTCTGTAGCTCATACGTGTGGTCACCCAGCTGTTTTGTTATGACCAGTGGTCCAGTATACAATAGCTCCATCTTTCCAGATCTTTTCTCAGATGCCTTGGATGCTTTGTGTCTTTTTAAGAGCACCTTTTCTCCAATTTGTGGGGACCATTTCCTGACGAATCTTTTTACCTTGTTCCTCCCTTTTTCAGCCTTTTGCTGCAATCTTCTGAATGCCAATTGACATTTTTCCTTCTCTGATAATTCCCTTTGGGCAGCCATCGTAGTGTCAATGTCAATTGTCAATCTCTTGGGTTTCGTGTTGGTCATTAATTCGATTGGGGCGAACTTGGTTGTGGGGTTCACCGAATGGTTAATCACCTCCTCTATGTATCCGCATTTTTCCGTCCAGGAAGTGTGGTCTCTGTGGCAGAGTAGGCGGAAATATATACTTATATCCCTCATGATTCTCTCAGTCGGGTTTCCTTGGGGATAATATGCTGAGGAATAGTACAATTTTATTCCTAATGTTTCTAAGGTGTTCTGGAATAACTTACTCTTATGCATTGTTGCATTGTCCGATAGAATACATTTTATCCTCCCATATTTTGGGATGTAGTCCTTGACGATTTTATCTAGGCAAGTTCTGCTTTTAATGTTCTTAATGGGGTATATTTTGGTGAATTTTGTGAAAACATCAAACATGACAAAGATGTATCTGTTTCCATCTTTCCCCCTTGGTAACTCTCCATGCTCGTCAATACACACCAATGCATTTCTCTCGTTCCTCATGATGGATTGTGGAACGACATCGTATCTTATATTACTTGGCTTGGTCTTCTGACATAGGTCGCATGAGGAAATTAACTTCCTGACTTTCTTGCCAAGATGTTTGATGTACAATACTTCCTCAATTGCAAGCATTGTTCTCTCAATACCAGAGTGAAGCATCGAGTGGTGGAATGCCAAAATGACCCTGTCCTGTAAGGAATTTGGTACCATCATTTTCCACTTCCTTACGTCGCGACCATGCAATTTAAATAAGATGTTCCTAAATTTGCCTATCTTGGCTTCCAATTTTGGTATTATGTCTGGAGCCTTGTCGAATAGCCTCTTCAATTCAGGGTCTTCTTGTTGTAGCTTCGCTATGCCTTTGAAGTCTTGTAAGATTTCGTTGGTTTCTTTGCTACTTATCTGCATGATTTTAATTTCATGGTGTGGATTGTATATCGTCTCGGGTATGTGACTCTCCGACCTTAACCTTGACAATAAGTCACTAAAGATGTTCTCCTTCCCTGGGATATGTTTGACCTCTATGTCGTGTGACATTATCTCATGTATGTACCTTGAGATTTTGTAGTTGGTTAGCTTGCATTTTTTAATGAAGGACAGGCTTACGTGATCTGTATATATAATTATTTTATAACGATATATATATTGTCTGAACTTCTGTAACGCAAAATGGATTGCACCTATTTCTAATTCGGTTATGCAGGCATTGGCTTCTATCTTGTTTAAAAATCTAGAAGCTGTTGCAATCACATGTTTGTTGCCATCTGCATCTTCTTGTGCTAATATTGCTCCATATGAGTGTGCACTAGCATCGGTGTATATTAGAAAAGGTGAGTTTGGATCCAGTTGTTCCAGGAGAATACTGTGCTTGAAAAGTTCTTTGATATTCTCAAAGGCCACCTGGTGTTCAGCATTCCATTCCCACTTAGTATCTTTTTTCAACAGTGCTCTAAGGGGTACCAATTCCTTAGCGTAGTTGACCACGAATTTTGACTGGTACTGTAAAATGCCCAGAAACCTTCTCAACCGTTTTAAGTTACGTGGGGGTGGTATATGCTCTATGGCCTTGACCCTCTCCGGATTAGGTTGTATACCATCAGGTGTAATGATGTGTCCTAGAAATTCAGCCTCTTTGACGAAAAATTCACACTTTTCCAAATTTAGGGTCATGTTGCTTTCCTGGAACCTGGACAATACATAATCTATGTGATGTAAGTGTGACTCGGGATTCTTGCTGTATATCAAAAAATCGTCGACATATTGCGTTACAAAAGTCTCGATAGTATCCCCAAAAACTTTGTCTAGAGCCCTCAGTAGTGCACTGCTACTGGTCGATAGTCCAAAGGCACATTTTAAAAAATGGTATACCTTTCCTTTGTGCAAGAAACAGGTATATTTCCTGACATCTGGATGAAGAGGAATTTGCCAGAATGATGCTGTCAAGTCAAGACTTGTAAAATGTTGACCTCCCTTCAATTTCGATATTAGTTGGTCTACCCCCTCAGGCCTGTAATGATCCGGCAAGGTATGTGCATTTATCTTCCTTGCGTCGATGGTCATCCTCAATTTTCCCTCTTTTTTATGGACCCATACCACTGGATTCACGTAACATGAGTCCGACGGCTCTATTATTCCGTCCGCTAACATTTTCTGGATCACTCTGTCAGCTTCCTCCCTGATGGAGTTGGGGATGGGCCTGGATTTATGAGAATAGGGTGTGATATCTGTTACTGTAAAAGTATGTACGTACTTATTACACGTACCTGGCTTTTTATTAAAAACTTTCCTGTTTTTAATCAATATTTTCCTAAGTTGGTTCCTTTCCTCTTCAGAGATGCCATGTGCCCCCCAGACCTTCTCATCGATTAGCTGTGACATCGGTTCTTCACCATCTGTTGGTAGTGGTTCAGGTTGGTAGTTGTTCGAGGTAACATACTCGTCTTCTGTGCAGATCCAATGGCTGCAAACATTAGTTTCCTCCTCGCTCGTCCAACCTGTTTTCTCCTTGCTTACCCTCAGGTCTACCAACCTATTCTTGTGGACATTGATGTTCTCCACAAAGAATTGTTCATCTGGATGGATCCCTGTCTGGTCTGGTTCCTCCTGGCATGTTTCTTCCTCCAGGAACTTCGCAGTGCATTCTGAGGCTCCTTCCTTGATAATAAATTCATGTTAGTCATAATTAATCACCGACCTCCAAAGGTTAAGCAAATCACTGCCAATGATTAGGCTAGCTGTTAGTCTAGGTATTACTAGGGCAATAAAATCGAACTTCCAACTTCCGATTTCTATTACCAGCCTTACCTGGTATTTAACATGTTCCTTTTTCTTGCCAATTGCTGTGCTGCAATATACTCCACACACAGGCAAGAATTCAGCATTTCTTTTAGTTATTAGTTCCTGGAATAGCTGTTCCTCACATACTGATGTGCTGGCTCCTGTATCAATCATCGCTGGCAATTCGATACCCCATACTTTCAGCCTAATCATTGGTGGATTGGTTATTTCCTTTCTTTCACTTGCCTGTTTTCTCAAGGTACCTACATTACATTGGTCAATATTGCCCCTACTGCCACACAGGTCAACTTCCGGGACACAAAGTTGACTTGTACTTAGTTTTCCTGGGCGTTGGAGGTGATTGTTGTTTCTGTATTCTGCGCAGCATCGGTCCTATCCGGCACATTTTCATTCTGTTCCTGTTGTCTTACGTTGGTGTTCCATTGGTTTCTGCCCCTTTGACGTGAACCCCTATTGTATGACGGCCTTTGGCTGTTCAAGTATTCCCTACAGAATCGTATATGATTCACTTGATGGGTACGGTCTCCTGGTCTTCCACTATCATATCTATGCGTTCTGTATCTCGATTCACCCCTAGGTATCGTGTCGTGGTACCGCTGTCTTGTGTTCTCCATCCTCTCGCCATGATTATGTGGTTGTGGGAAATGGTGTGCCCCTCTCCCCCTTTCATGGGTGCTCCTAGTATTTCTATCTTCTCCCTCACTCTGGTTGTTCGTAGCCGTGCTCCGGTTTAAGATGGGTGAGTTTGGGTGACCGTTCCTATGTCTATGCTCATTAGGCCGACCATTTTGTGTTTCGAAGGCTGTCAGCAATTCTATCATATCTGCAAAATCTACTGGCCTCGCAACAATTAACCCTGTTCTCACTGTGTCTGGGAAATGTCTTGTTATGCTGGTAATTAGTTCTGCTTCCGACAAGTTGGGGTCTAATAGCTTTCCTTTGTTGGCTACTTTCATAAAATAATCGACTAGCGATAACCCTTTGGTTGGATCATATCTACCTGTCGCTAGCTCTACCCTAGTTTGGTTTTGCTTAGCTGGGCCCCAATACCTTGATAGGAATAGATTTCTGAACGAACTATACGACTCATGACCAGCTAGAGTTAGCCTGAGCCATTCTAATGCCTTGTTTTTTAAGCTTTTCTTGACTATCATCATCCTAAGCTCGTTTGGTATCCTTTTCACTTTAAAATATTCTTCCATCTCTTTAACAAAGAGTTTTGGATCGTCTCCTTTCTCCTCGTCAAATGTAGGTGTTGTGATTTCATGTAATATGCTGTTGGTGTAACATGTGTTGTGTGTTGTGTCATTGTTTGGTTGTGAACCTCTTTCTCTGTATGGTGAGTCAACATTTTGTACATTATTCAAGTAACTCTCATCTTGTACATTACTTACATCTACATCATCTTGCCTTTTTAGTGCATTCACAACATCATTTACATTAGCCAAACTTTCTTTCCCTTTTTTCATTTCTTCACAAATTGATTTTAAATCATTCTTTATTTCTAAGTGACTCTGTTTCATATCATTTATAGCATCCTGTTGTGAATGCATCACATCAGTCATCGTCTTAATTTTAGGAATTACAATTTGTTCTACAGTTTCATTAATAATGTCTTTCTTTACCACCTCAATCTCTTTCCTTAATTCCTCAGTTATTTCTGCTTTTAAATTTGTAATCTTACAGTCTACACTTGTATTACATTCTGTTACTTCATCTCTCCATCTAGCAATTTCTCCTTCTAACACAATCTTATTCTCTCTCATTTCTGATTCTATTTTTCCCATCCTATCTCCTATGATTTCTATCCTAGCTTCTAAGGCTTCCTTTGTCTCATTTAAGTTTTTATGTACTAATTTTAAATTAGTTTCCATTACTTTCATATTTTCTTTACACTCCTGTCTTCCTAATTCTATTTTCTGTTCTAAGTTCTGTCTCACTTCCTCCAGTTTCTGACCTATACTTTGACCTAAATTTTGTTCTATGTCCTGTTTTAATTCTGTCTTATTCTGTTCCATTTTCTGATCTAATTCTTTTTTATTATTTTCTAGCTTTTGCTCTATATTCTGACCTAATTCCTTCATATTCTGTTCTAGTTTTTCAAACATGATCATCATTAACCTTTGGTCTTTGCTTATTGCTAGCTGTTCCTCACTTTCTAATTCTACCTGATAACTATGCCTATCTGCCCCTTCCCCCACTCCTGTTTCTATCTCTTTTCGCGACATTTTAATTTCTTTATTCAATTCACTTAAGGTTAAAAGTCCCACTACTTTGCCGCTTCTCAGTAACATAAAAATGGAAATAAAATGTATGTGAAAAAAAAAAATGTTTGATCCTACTTTCTTTTCCGTTGGTTCTTCGTCCAGTTATTTACATCTCCTGGGCAGTTGACTTCGCTAGATGATCTCCGGTGTTTTTCCCACGTTGATTATTCGTGCATCGATGTTCTGATGGCGATATCAAACGATGGTCTAATGGCGTCTTCTTTCTTGTGCTTTGTGATGGCGTCACCTGATGTTTTATCGTGATTTCAATACTCGTAATTTTGCATTCCATCCTAAATTCGAGTTCCACGTTGGGTAAGCCATTTTGGTGCAGTTTTTAAAATGATTATTAATACATAGCAGCAAGAATAATATTCTTGCTAGAAAGATGAAATACTGTGATAGCAGACGCGATTCCTATCTACAGGGTCGTGGTAACAGAATGGAATGCATAAATCATTGTTCCTTTATCACAACATATTTATTTATTAACACTTCGTTATTTTACACTCCCAGCACCATATTAAATACTCAAAAACCTTCACACTTAAATGATTTGATAGAGTTTACGCTGGATAAAAGTCTGGTAAAAGTTCCATGTTCACACGCTACTGAAACATGTCTTATCACCTTGAGCATACAGACGCTACTGAAACTAGTTCTCGGCGTCGCTTTGGTACGACACACCGCCATTTTTCTTTTCATCCGCGGTATTCATCCACGCAAATAGTTTTTATTGTTAAAACACAAACAAACTATCTAGTAACAAGAAAACATTGGCTATCCTGAATATTAAAAATAAGTTCCTGATACACCCAAACAAGAACTAGAAATTTATACACTTTTAACAAACATTTATATGAACGATTTAATATTGGGGTCTAATATTCTGTCTCAAAGTGGAAAATGATGGTACCAAATTCCTTACAAGACAGGGTTATTTTGGCATTCCATCACTCGATGCTTCACTCTGGCAGTGAAAGAACGATGCTTGCAATTGATGAAGTACTATACATCAAACATCTAGGCAAGAAAGTCAGGAATTTAATTTCCTCATGCGACCTATGTCAGAAGGCCAAGCCAATCAATGTAAGGTATGATGTCGTTCCACAATCCATCTTGAGAGATGAGAAAAATGCATTGGTATGCATCGATGAATATGGCGAGCTACCAAGGGGGGAAGATGGAAACAGATATATCTTTATCATGTTTGACGTTTTTACAAAATTTACTAAGATATACCCCACCAGGAACATCAAAAGTAAGACTTGCCTGAACAAAATCGTTAAAGATTATATTCCAAGATATGGGAATATAAAAGCGATTCTTTCTGATAATGCAACAATACATAGGAGTAAACTGTTCCAGGACACCTTATGAACATTGGGAATAAAGTTGTATTATTCATCGGCATATTATCCTCAAGGAAATCCAACAGAAAGGATAATGAGGGATATATCAATATATTTCCGCCTACTTTGCCACAGAGACCTTCCTGGACGGAAAAATGCGGCTACATAGAGGAGGTGATCAACAATTCAGTGAACTCCACGACCAAGTTTGCCCCAATCGAATTGATGATCAACACAAAACCTAAGTGATTGACCATTGACATCAACACTACGATGGCTGCTCAAAGGGAATTGACAGAAAAGGAAAAATGTCAATTGGCATTCAGGAGGTTGCAGCAAAAAACAGAAAAAGGGAGAAACAAAGTAAAAAGGTTCATCAGGAAGTGGTCCCCACAAATTGGAGAAAAGGTGCTCCTAAGAAGGCACAAAGCATCCAAGGCATCTGAAAAAAGATCTGGGAAAATGGAACTACTGTATACTGGACCACTGGTCATAACAAAACAGCTGGGCGACCATACATATGAGCTACAGAATGCAAATGACAAGTTGGTAGGAAGATACCATAAAAACAAATTAAAACCATACAAAGAAAGGACCAAATAGTCTTTACCAACAAACGTGTAAGGCAGGAACAGTAGAGATGATGAAAAATAATAATTTTTAATGGGTTTCTTATAGAAAATTATATATAGGATGGAAAATACAACAGGAAAGAAAATCAACATAGTCATTGGCTATAATAACCACTGAGAGCATTGTCAACAAAGACAGATGAGAATACTGATTGTCATTAAAGAAACAAATTATAGTGAGGAAAAAAATGTGTTTTTGACATAAAGATGCCAGGAACAAAAATAAAAAGGAATCAATTGTGGTGACAAAGAGAAAATATTTTTGTCCCAAGGGTGTCAAGGGTGAATTAAGAAGAAAAATAATATAGTTGCAGAATAATTATAAATATACAAGTTTTCTCTTATAGAGATAAGAGATAAAGAAGTGACAATTAGTGAAGTAAGAAAAACCATAGTCAGAAAAGCAATGCCCATAGATTAAGGTGGATATGGCCAATGTTAAGCTTAAAGAAATGTCAAACTAAACAATAGTGAATAAGAACCCAATGTCATAATAGTATCAATAGTAACATCAGAGTTTAAGAATTTACTCAACGACCTGCCTATACATAATGTGACTTAAGTTCCACGTTAAAATTTAATATATATGTATAGATAAAAGAATTATATGTGTTTAATATTAAAAGCAAAGGGAGAATAGCTAAAGATCGCTTCCCTAACAATTCGGGAACTATTTGATGAACGCATACGCGGATGTACACAAAACAAAAGGTAGCATCATGTGAAGTGGTGCTGGAATTGTTAATAGTATCTGTGTGTTTGAGATGAAAAGACGTGTTTCTATAACATGCGTGGATGTGAGTAGAAAATTGACCAAACTTTCATGAAGCTTTTGTTCTAAAGTTGCTGAAAAAGTGAAAAGACTATCAATATAATATAAATTGGTGTGACGAAAAAAAAGTGTTAATAAAGTAATATATTATAGTGAAGTAACATCGAGTGTTTAGTCATTCCATCTAGTATCACGCCCTGAGAGAAATAATAGTCATTGCTCAATCCGAAGCAACAGCACCAATATTAATTAGTTATTTACACACAAGATTCATGAGAATGACAACATAAAATATAATTAACTTCAATTAGGAGCAAAAGAGTAAAAATATTACAGTTATTGCTTCATAAAAAATGTGAGGAAATAGTTTACTTTACTATAGAAGAAAATACATTTTTGTGCATATTTTTTAACTTTAAGAGCATATTTTCAAGTTTTTTGCTGCATAGTTTCATGCATATATTTATGGTTTTTAGTGCATACAAATCCTCCCTCTACTAATTACAACTGTATTTGTGAAAAGTGAACTTATTTATTATAATATTGCTACTTCATTATAATAAAGATAATTTTGGCAAAAATCTGAATATTTATTGAGAATACATGAATCAATGCCATCTTCTATCTGCAGCGCATTAACGCCCTGAAGATAAGAGTCCCATCACTGCCACGCCCATAGTAAAAAACTGCCACACAGTCAAGTTTAACAATAAAAAATTTAAAAATTAAAATAGTTGAGTCATACAGAATGTAGAGTTATTGGAGTTCTACTGTAATGATGATGATAATGGTGGTGGTGGTGCTGGTGGTGGTGGTGGTGGTGGCGGTGGCAGTGGCGGTGGCGGTGGTGGTGGCGGTGGTGGTGGCGGTGGTGGCAGCAGCAGTAGCAGTGATGGTATCGGTGGTGGTGGCACTGGTGACAACCATGATGATAATATTGAAATTGATAATATTGATAAAAATACAGATACACAGTGTTACAAGTTTTTCAACAATGTATATTAAAGAGACAAAATGCTACAGATGTTAATGACACTGAGTTATTGACTAAAACTCCCCTCTAAATTTTGTTGGTGTCAATTACACTAGTTTTACCTGACTTAGCTTCTGCAATACATGCTGTGGAGTAATCTGAGCACTGCAGTGGATGACAGCTACCTCTGTTGCTCTTTGCTGTTGAAAGCAATGATTCAGAATCATGCTGGAAAATTAGACCAAATTAAGTTTTAGCCTTTACTTTTGTAATTACTTTAATGTTTAACATTCATTTATCACAATGTCAAGCTAGTAAAATTAAAGGAATTTGTATTACTTTGTAGCTAAAAGTCATGTAACCCTGCACTCCCCCGCAGTGCAACAGCCCTTTTCAGGCCAAGACGTCCTGCCTGCCCACTGCATCCTCCCCCACCTCTGCGCATCACAGACATCATGAGTGGGGTGCAGTAGTGAAGGTGGGACATGGTCAACACCCCAGGCTGGTTATCCAGTCTTAGCAACCAGGAAAGACATCACTACTAAGTAATTATACTCATTTTAATTTAAAAGGTGAGTCAATTAATAACACTAAACAACACTTACATTTATATTTTCCAGAATGTGATTCGGAGGTTAACTTTTCTCCATTATCAACTGGACAATGACTGGGTTTCCATGGTGCAGATGGTATTGCTTCTTCTGATGTTTCTTCTAGTAATGGTTCAAGGAACTTGCTGAAAATACCTTTCTGGGGAATCTCAAAATTGAATACTTTGTTCCTATTTTTTAAAATGAAGTTTTGTTCCCATGAGGATAGCTCTTGTTTTCTGGTTATGTGTTTGAGGAGTTTTGGTTCTAGCTTTATGCTGTGATTTTTTGTCCAAAAGTGAAAGGCAAGATGCTATTCCACCTAACAAAAAATCCAGCTTATACGAAATTGAATGCAGTGATTGTAATGAAGTATACATAGGAAAAACCAAAAGAAATTTAGAAATAGATCCAAGGAACATGTTAGGAACATCAAGAACAAACAATTGGAAAAATCAGCAGTTGCCTTTCACTTTTGGACAAAAAATCACAACATAAAGCCCAAACTGAAACTCCTCAAACACATAACCGGAAAACAAGAGCTGTCCACATGGGAACAAATATTCATTTTGAAAAATAGAAACCAAGTATTTAACTTCGACACTCCTCAGAAAGATATTTTCAGCAAGTTCCTTGAACCATTATCAGAAGAAACAACAGAAGCATTCCCATCCACACCATGGAAACCCAGTCATTATCCGGTTGATAATGGAGGAAAGTTAATCTCCAAAATGCATTCTGGAAAATTATAAATGTAAGTGTTGTTTAGTGTTATTAATTGACTTACCTTTTAAATTAAATTGATTATAACAACACTGTTTTCAAACTTCTAAGAAAGGAAGATAATTATACTCATGCTGAATGAACTAACATAGGGAATCAGTAGTTTAGTAGTTTATCTTTTTCAAACAGTAGTTGCAAAATCCTATAACTGGTCAAAGCCTACAAAATGCAGCAATGAAAAACAAAACTACTTCAAATAATAACCATAAGATCTAGAAAGCTGATGTGTTACATTCAATGAGTTTCTCTAGGCTGACTGAAGGAAGCTAAGCAACTAGCTAGGTATAGGACAAAATATAGGAAATGGATCATGACTGACTTAGGAAACCTAACACTTATACGAAGAGTATAAGGGAGAGGAAAAGGAGGAAAAGAAGAAGAAGAGATTCTCTAGGCATGTAGATAATTAATTTTTATGTGTTCTACAAACTATTTCTGCAAAAGCTTCTTTTTCTTGAATGAGATAAATGATTGTGGAAATGGCTTCATTATATCATTCATCAGTTGCAAGGTGGATACAGCACGCTGAAGCAATAGTGAAATCTAAATAATGAGTTGCTGTATGCTGCTTGGTGGACATACAAGGCTACTATGTGGGACCCCCGTATAGGAAAACAACTACAAGGAAGACCGAGACGTAGATGGACAGATCTCAAGGAGCACGCACGACAGCAGTGGTCACTCATAGCGAGAGGAAAAAGTGACTGGAAATTCTTAGAGATACATCTGTGTAGTAACTAAATAGTGAGTAGTGGACAATAAGCATATGTAACACCTAATATGGACTAGCTCACACATTAGTACAAATGAGCTTTCCTTTTTGATAGGAGGCCTTCCCTTCATGACGCATTTTGGCCTTTTTCATTTCATTCTCATTTTACATGCTGCTTTTGGAATTACATACCCTTTCTTTTCATGGCCTCATGAGTAACAACTGAATGTTTACTGCACTTCAAAGAATGAAGTATTAAATAACTCAAACCAACAAGAATGAGTATCTGAGAAAAAGCTGATGCCACAAAAATGTTATTCAAAATAAATTGTGTGCTTTGAAGATACCTACAACTTTTGTGTAGTAAATTTTTGTCTACCTATCATGGTTTACAGTTTCACAAAACTTATGTAGAATGAAGAGGGCCTTGCAGGCTATTCACAGGAAATTCAATATATGCATTTTGCTATGTGAATATCTTAAGCATACTGCATTTTAATCAAAATTATTACAGTCATTTTTGAGAAGATTAATAAAAAATGTAACTTGAAGAGCCACATACTTGGAAGATGTTGAACTTAAATACAAAGTTTGTTACTTAATCCAACATGTTGTTTTGAGTTACGCGCACGTATACATATACATGTGCACACACATGCACAGACCTCTTTTAAAAAAAATGTGCAGAGATCTCAAAACATGTGCTCTGTTACTACTAGAAGAAGACGAGCTGGGGGAATGTACTATGTAAACCCTTTTTACCATCAACAATAATGTTTAGGCAGATTAGTGTCATATACAATACATAATGTTGTCAGATAAATATGTAATACTATCACATCTATAAGTATTAGATGTGGCAGCATGGGTAATTCACATACACACATTTCTTAGTAAACAAATCAACAATGTGAGAAGATTAATAGCTCAAGGCCCCTCTCATACCTCAGACCCCTCTTGTCTTCTGGTGGTTGGGCAGTACTTCTGGCGAACTTTGAACATAAACTTTTTAGATGGAGTTTAATAATTCTTCTATTATAAGTAGATGCTAAACAAAGTAAATATTGATGCAGAATGACCTGGAAATTATTTTTTCAGATTAAACAGCTTTTGCTCTCTCTTTTAAAAACTGTCTTCTGGAGGTATTAGGTTTATGACATATACAGAAAATTATTGACCAACCTTTTGCCACATCCCTGAGGGCCAACAAGAATGAAAGGTTGTCTTCTTTCTGGGTGTAGCCATGGACTGAGTGCATTCAAGGTGCATTTCACATCAGCTGTCATAACAAGTGGCAAAGAGGTGAAGTTGCTACCAAAATAAGCTGAAGAATCTTCCTTGTCCACCATGTAGATATCGAGACCATCACGTTGAGGATTATAGTAGCAGTGTAACAGACGAGAGGGATCTGGAGCATACTCGCCAGTCCATTCAAACACCTACAAAGATTTAAGTTGTGGGCATCACTAATTATGTTTTAGTTAATATGTAAGAACTTAGCCTCTGTTCATATAAACTTGTTTCCAGCAGTATTACAAGTGGTAAATAGTAGGAACACTAAAAACAACAGTTCACTTCATTACATTGTGCGTGCAAGTAACATTCACTATTTGAGAGGTAGAACTGGAACTTAAAAATTCAATGCCACAGCTGGGATTTGAACCATAGACCCTTCACTTACTAGGAGGGTGCTCTAACCATTAAGCAACTGTGACAACCTACCAGAATGACATTGAATTCTCAAACCAGATCATAAATAAATAATAATAATAATTAACATTCACTATGTTTATTTTTAGTGCTTTTGAGATGTTACAATTTTTAGATTCTTCATTATCTGAGCTTTGATCTCAGCTTGAGAAATAATTTAAGTCTACTAGCCAAAACTGTTGATATAATTGTTGACAGTTTCAAAGTAATTATTATTTATTTAAGCCAACAAACTTACTGCTGGTGTTTTTAAACACACAAGCTGTGTGTGGGCATGAAGTACTTATGACTGTAAGTTGCCCTTAAGGTATTTGTCTCTGATGTGAGACTCCCTTTGTAGTCTATCGGGAGAAATATGAATTGATTGGAGAATTCAATGTCATCCTGGCAAGTTGTCACAGTAGCTTAATGGTTAGAACAGCCGCAAGTATGTTTCAAAGTACCTTAATACTTTGGAAATACATCCACACTTTAAAAACTTTCTTGAAGCATAAAAGAATAGATAAACTTCCTCTGCACTGTATATGCCCTTTTTGCATGCATAACCATCAAGGTTACCCAGCAGGACCCTCAAAGCCATGATTCAGGCAAAATTGCATATGTATGCTAAGGGCAATCTAAGTGTCCTTCCACTCCTGCTGATACTGCAAAAACAAGTTTATAAGCCAATTATACAGGGTTATTCATAAGTCCATGAAATATTTTAAAGTTTAACAGCAAGTACACAACAGATCATGGTAATTGTAGTGACAATAAGAGAGAAACTCTCGAAGCTTTTTATACTAAAACCCTGTGCTGAGTTGCCATGATTTACCTCAAGGTGGCAGCAGTTTTCCATAGTGGTCCACTGTTAGGTCAGACACACTGAACATGAAGATAACACATTAATTACACAATCATCGGATTTAGCTCCGTGTGTGAAGGATATTGTCTAAACACCAATCTTGAGAAACTTCACCACTGAATTACAGCTGCCTTGGCTATGATCAACTGTGACGTGCTGGAGCATGTATGTAAAGAGATGGATTACCACATCGATATTTGCAGTATATGCAAGGGTGTTCATTGAGTATCTGTAAGGTGTAACAAGTAAGCAACAAAACTTGTTGAGTTCCTCTTTCTTTTAGTGTAAAATGTTTTGTTATCCATTGTGTGGTTTAGTAGTTGCAAATTTTTAAAATGTTTCATGGACTTCTAAATAACCCTATATAAATAAATAATAGCAAAGTTCAAATTATTCTTTTGTTACAAACTCAAAGCCTTAACTTAACAGCTTCCATTTTGAGAAGGCTAACATTAATTTAATGGCTACTTTTGCTCTTTAAAGAGATTCTGAGAATAATACAAACCCTTTTAGCAAATGCCTCTCTACTCTGAGGTGTAAGAAGTCCTCCAAGCCCTCTTATAAGAGAAACAGTGAAGTGACTTCGACTTGTAACTCCATGTAAATGTGACAGGCCATTTTGTACCACTCCAACCAAAGATAAGTTCACCACTGTTTCTCCTTGCTGCATTACCCAATTTACAGCTGCAAGAGATGTAAGCATTTTGTTAAACAAACAACATAACCCTCTTACTACAATCTACTGGGTATGGTAGGCAAGACAAACTACACAACAGAAATTATTTAGGGGAGGACAGTAATTTTGACATAACTTGATAAAAAATAAGTTTCAAAATTGAACAGCTAATGTGAATTCATTTTGTAGCAGTTAACACAGAATTAATCATTTTTCACTTCTAGGGATTTTCTTTTGTCATTTTACAAGGTCACTATTTACTCTACATAACTAGTTCAAAGAAATACACAGAAAGGTTAAGAAACCAATGTCTTTTACTTTGTCTACTACTGTAGAGTCCTGCTAATCCAAAACTTACAAATCCAAAATTCTGGATAATCTGAACACAAAATCCACAATTTAAAAAAAAAATAAAAAGCTTACTTATTGTGTGGGGAAAGAATTTTTATTATAGAACTGAAAACTCATTATTGAAAGTACATACTTTGGAATGATATACTTATTGCACAAAAATGTTTTGCTGAACTTTGCAAGAGGCAATGTGTCTGTATATAATGCATTTAGTTCCTGTTAATCATTTTCAAATTTACTTAGGTACCATGCTGATAATCATTCATATGTTTATGAAGCAGTAATTTTCCTAACTTGCAAAATTGGTAATCTTCTGCCGTAAAGAACTAAACCTGCTTGAAAATGAAATGTTGTGCCAGTGTTGCATGAACATTACATTGTTTGGTGTGGAAGCACATGCTGTTCCCTATTGCATGCAATTGGCTATGTCCACAGGTCAGATGAATACATTGTCGTCACGTTGAATACATCATCATTATGTTTTACATGGTAATCGCAATGCTGTCACTTATTCACATTGCTGTACTACATTACCTTGTAGCTGCTAATTCTATAGCTGAATTTATATACCTTTTCTTTTTTGGATAATGTGAACATTTCTGAATCCAAACAGGCCACAGACCACACCCTCAATTAATTCTGCCTCTCCTACACTTTCCTATAGTAAGTATAGGCAGTGCTGCATTCCACCCAAAAATTTGGTACTGAGATTTTCTCTGTAATACGCATTTCGGTGGTTCCCGGAGAACAACGTGTGAGTGGGTGAGTGAGTGAATGGGTGGGTAAGTGAGTGTGAGAGCAAGTGAATATGTTAGTGTAACTGTGAGTGAGAAAGTGAGTGAATGAGTGAGTGAGTGGGTGGGTGAGTGAGTCTGAGAGCAAGTGAGTGTGTTAGCATGACTGAGTGAGTGTGAAAGCAAGTGAGTGTGAGAGTGAATGAATGTGTTAGTATGACTGCAAGTGAGAATGTGAGTGAGAGTGAGCGTTGGTGTGACTGTGAGTGAGAATGTGAGTGAGTGAGTGAGTGAGTGAGTGAGTGAGTGAGTGAGTGAGTGAGGGAGGGAGAAAGTGAGTGTGTTAGTGTGACTATTGACTGAGAATGTGAGTGAGTGAGTGAGTGAGTGAGTGAGTGAGTGAGTGAGTGAGTGAGTGAGAGAGAGAGTGGAGAGCAAGTGAGTGTGTTAGTGTGACAGTGAATGAGAGAGAGAGATGGAGTGAGTGAGTGAGTGAGTGAGTTAGTGAGTGAGTGAGTGAGCGAGTGAGTGAGTGAGTGAATGAGTAAGTGAGTGAGTGTGCTTGTGTGCATGTGTGCGTACATGCATGCACATGTACATGGGTGTGTGTGTGTGTAATGACTGGGACAGTTTATTAAAGGCAATAAAATAGCAAATTTACTGACTACAGTAAACACAATGAGAGTTTCTGCATTTAAGGAGAGTATTTTAAGAAAACTAATCTATTAAAACTATTATTACATTTGAGACAGAATATTGTAAGACCCCAAAAGAAAATCATTTATGTAAATATTTATTGAAGATGTAATTTATTTTTGGTGTTGATACGAGTTAGTTGAGTAACGAAAACGTGTTGCTATTGTTCATTGTTATAAAAAATTAAGTTTGTTTAAAGACGTCATAAATGTTAAGTTCCATATTTAATTTTAATATATATGTATAAATAAAAGAATTATATGTGTTTAATATTAAAAGCGAAGGGAGAATAGCTAAAGATCGTTTCCCTAACAATACGGGAACTATTTGATGAACACATACGCGGATGTACACAAAAAGAAGGTAGCATCATGTGAAGTGGCGCTAGAATCGTTAATAGTGTCTGTGTGCTTGATATGAGAAGACGTGTTTTTATAGCGCGCGTGGATGTGAGTAGAAAATTGACTAAACTTTCATGAAACTTTTGTTCTAAAGTTGTTAAAAAACTGGAAAGACTATCAATATAATGTAAATTGGTGCGACAAAAGGTAAGTTAAGTGTAAAGCCGAGAAAAAGTGTTAATAAAGTAATATATTACAGTGAAGTAACATCGAGTGTTTGTTCATTCCATCTAGTACCACGACCTGGGGTAGAAAAAGAATCTCATAGCTCAGCGCATACAAAGCAACATATTATTATAAAAACAACACCACATTGATGGCTATAACTACAAGTTACAGTTTTTAAGCAGTACCTTGTAGCATTAGCACTCTTATCTACAATAACATGAATGTTTGGAAAATTTAAATTTTTGGGTGCTCATAACAAGTTTTCATAGTAAAGTTTTATATTAATGCTGTTAGCATACTTAGCACCTTGATTGGTCTTTTTTTTTTTTAATGATTTATTGATCGATCAGCAAATGTGAGCTCTACAGACCATTGTTGAAATACACATAACAATACATAAAATATAATAGAAAGCATTGAAATGAGGTAAACCCCACTGGGCCCCTCACTGACAGTATTAGTTGAAATTAAATCAGGTCTTGCTGTGATAACTGGTCCAATGGTAGATGACTCTTGATGCAGGTTGGAAAGCTGGATTTTATGCCAAGAGAGTAGTGAATAAATCGAGGGACATCCTTTATGAGTAGGCGTAGGCTAGAATTTCGGACATTCTTTAGATTGCTGTAAAACTGTTCGGCTTGTGAAGAAACTGACTGTTGAATGGCACTGATTCCAGTTTCTGTGTAGTTGACTGTTTCTGACAAACCATGGTGCATTAGTTGAGATACATAAGATTTTGTTTTGAAATGTTTGGATGCGTTTAATTTCAGTAGCGCTGGCTCCTCCCAAAATTGGGTAGGCATATAGTAAGAGTGGCCTTAAACGAGTTGTGTAGAGTAGTATACAGTTTTTTAACTTAAGCGAAGATCTTTTGTTGAGATGTGGGTAAAGTTTTGTCAGTCTTATTTAGGCAAGCTTGAGTTTGTTACTTATATGTGGCTTCCATGTGACTTTTCTATCAAACAGTACACCAAGGTATTTCACCATTTCTGTGTCACTTTCCCAGGGTATAGAATTGGTTGCTATCGTTACTGATGGTGGATATTCCAGTCTGCATAATGTAAACACCATTGCTTCACATTTGTTATGGCTGAGAGAAAAGCGCCAGTTGTCAAGTCAGGGTATGATTAAGTTTAAGGCCTCTTGAAGGTGATTTCTAGCAGTGTGTAAATTATGATGGATTGCATACATGGCAGTATCATCGGTATACATTGCTATTTGAGCTATGGGCATTATAGGCATGTCAGAAATGAACAAGTTGAACAGAATTGGACCCAATATTGAACCTTGTGGAGCACCTGCTGTTACAGGTCTGGTAGAAGAATGACTGCTACCTATTTGAACTGAAAAAGTACGGTATGATAGAAAGGAGAATATTATTTTGATAGAGGTAGTCTGGAGTGCCATAGAAAAACAGTTTATATAGTAAACCCTGATGCCAAACTCTGTCAAATGCCTGAGTGAAGTCAAGGAATGTGACAGCAGTGTGCTCTTTCTTCTCGAAGCCTTGTGCTACTTGCTATGTAATTCAGAGAATTTGATGAGTAGTTAAATGTTTGTGATGGAAACCAAATTGAAAGGGAGATAATAGTGACACTTGTTCTAGAAATTTTCCTAAACGTTTCAGTATAATCTTTTGATTCACCTTGGACAGAGTTGGCAGCAGACTTATTGAACGATAATTTCTTGGATTGGAAGGGTATTTTCCAGGTTTATGAATAACAATAACTATGGCGTCCTTCCAGATTCGCATAAAACTGTTGAACAACGAAGCTAGGATAGCAAGTGCTCTGTGACTCAAATGTTTTAATACAAAGTCTATGTCTACTTTGGTTACAAAGAGAGATTAAGTTACCTTTATAAAAATAGTCTTCAATAAGCTGGGAAAGAAATCTTGTAAGCTTTTCATCTTGCTGCTTTAACCAAGCTGTTACCAAACCTTTCATGTTGACATCTTCATCACTAAAATACACAAATAAACATTCACGAAGGAACACACATTATGCAAGCTCATTTAACAAATAATTATCTTCATTTATACAATTATTAATTATATTAAGTTCTTGGATTTCTCCCTCAATGGGAAAATTATATTCCCTAACTTGACAACAGTCAACAAGAGGATAGTTTCTACATTTCAGTATGTTACCTCAAATCATTTTCATGAAATTTTAAAAATAAAACAATTGTTTCAGAGCATAAAAAATTGCAATTCCTGCAGTTCCATTTAATATTTTATAAGGCCAAAAATTGTGAATATAAACATTTTAAAGAAAATCTATTATATTGTATACCCACATTTATCGTACAGCATTGTGGTATGGAGTCAAAGTGCAATGGTACATACCAAAAGATTATTCACACTGCAAAAAAGAGCCATCAGAATTACTTTAGGTTAAACAGACAGGAATCATAGGGAATACTTCAGAAAATTAAATATTTTAACACTGCATTCTTTATATATATTTGAGGTAATTATGCATGTAAAAGGTTTGGAAAATGATCATATAAGAAACACTCAGATACATTGACATAACACAAGAGAGAATAAAAATTTTCATATAAAATAGCATAGACTGGAAATTAAAAGAATAAACCATCAGTAGCTATATGTATATTGTACAATAAATTGCCTAAAAATATAAAATTAGTAAGGTGTAGTAAGAGATTTAAAACAGAACTAAAAAATATTGTATTCAAGAGAGCTTCTACTACTGAATTTTAAAATTAGGATGCAATTTCTTATATTATTAAAAATAGTAATTATTATTTAGTTGAAAGATAATGTAAATAATAGTTATAAGTAATTCAAATATGCATTAAGTAGAAGTATATATTCAACAATAGAATTCTATAAGGAACAACAAGGTTGAATAAGCGATCACTTACAACTTGTGTTTTTATTATATGCATATGTATGTTTTATAATATGTATATATATATAATTTATGTAATATATGTATATATAATTATGTAATATATATATAATTTCTTAGAAAAAATGGATTATAGGACAGATGGTAACAAACCTCATAAGTTCATAAAAAATGTCAAGGACAGGAAAGAAAACAACAGCACACCTATCATACACAACAAAAAAATATTAGTAAATGATGCAGTCATAGCCGGAACATTCAATAAATATTATGCTAATTCACATAAAGTAACAAGAAATAATAAAAAGGAACATAAAGAATTTAAGAAAGATTTGAAACAAGAAAGAGAATGTGATCCTAATACTCAGTGCAATATCTTTTTTCAAAATTTTAATATGCAAGAACTGAACATTGCAATAAATAATCTAAAAAACAAAAAGTCTCCTGGACCAGATCACATACATCCAGAGTTCATAAAAAACCTTGGAAAAACAGCAAAACAACAACTAATGAAACTCTACAATCTATCCTGGAAAACCACTGTACCTGCTGAATGGCAAAAAGCAAAAATTGTCCCACTCTTGAAGAAACAAAAAACCGCATTAGAAATAAAATATTATAGACCAATAGCTCTTACTAGCATAATAGCAAAAGTGATGGAAAGAATAGTGTCAAACAGGTTAAATTGGTTTCTAGAATCAAAAAATTTAATACCCCAATGTCTAGCTGGATTCAGAGAGTTCCACTCTACAAATGAACAAGTCTTACTTCTCAGTCAAGAAATCAAAGACTCCTTCAATAGAAAAGAAGATAATTTATCAGTTTTTATTGATTTCCAAAGTGCATATGATTCTATATGCAGAACAAAACTACTAAAGAAAGTAAAAAAAATAGGGATACAAGGTCCAATGTTTTCTTGGCTATGTCATTTCCTAACACAACGCTTTATTGCAACCAGATATGGAAGAAACATATCTAAATACAAACAAGTACACCGTGGCTTACCACAAGGCGCAGTGCTCAGCACAACACTTTTTAAAATATTTATTAACGATCTGCCACAACAAATACAAGAATCAGGTGTGAAGTGCACTCTATTTCTGATGACTTAATAATGTGGACTTCAAAACCAAAAAGCAAAAGTACAGAACTAGAAAAAAACCATGCAACAATTCTTAACCAACCTACAAAGGTGGACCAAAGAAAATTTAATGACTGTTAATACAACAAAATCAAACTACCAAATCTTTTCACTAAGAAAAAAACCACTAAAAATAAAACTAAATTTTGAGGGTCAACAATTACCAGAAACAAAGGAAGCAAAGTATTTAGGAGTTACATTTGATACCAAACTTACATGGACCAAACAAATAGAAAATGTAATACAAAGAGCAGAGAGGCGCCTTTCACTGTTAAAGCGTCTAACAGGGATAAAGTGAGGATGTTCCAGAGCAACTCTTAACACAACATACAATGTATATATGAAGCCATTATTTACTTACTGCAGTGAAGTTCTTGTAATAGCAAACACAAAAAAGATTCAAATCTTTCAAAACCAAAGTCTGAGATTAATTACAGGTGCTATCAAAATCACACCAATAGCAGCTATGGAAATACTAACCAACCAATACCCCATTGAATGTGAAATAGAAAAAGTGGCTCTTATTCAACACGAAAGGTTGATCAGACTCCCATTCAATACATGGCACAAGAGAAATTTTATACATACATTAAAGACTCAGGAGAGCTTTCTTTCCAAAATTCAAGGCATCAAGAAGAATGTACACCTTCCTAATTCAAAGGAAAACTTCATATCTAAAGTCAATCCGACACATACATTAGACATCACATATTATTTACACCTGACAGAAGAAGTTAAGAAAAGTGATACTCCAACTAGTGTTCTAAAATTATTGGCATTAGAGACAATCCATACTAGATTTCCAGAACATGAATGGCTCCACATTTATACTGATGGATCATTGATATCAAACCAAGATGGAGCAGGTGCTGGAGTCACATGTCACCTCTTTTCCTATTACAAATCTTTAAGTTATGGAACTACTAACTTTGATGGAGAAATTGAAGCAATTCGAATGGCCCTACAAAATCTTTTGTACAGAATTTCACATTTTCAGCAAGCAGTTATTCTCTCAGATTCCAGGGCAGCAATTATAGCAATTACTTCCAAGTTGTCACCAAAAAACCAAACAATTATAGAATGTTAGAAAATCCTTACCCATCTAACAGCACTTCAAAAACACCTAGTCTTCCAATGGATACCAGCTCACCGTGGACTGAGTGGTAATGAGAAAGCTGATTCTCTTGCAAAAAAGGGTACCAGCGGTGTACAAAAATCTATAGTTAATCTACCATTTTATGCAGTTAAAAGATTAGTCAACTCTGAATTCAAAAAAAGTATTGCAAAATATTACTATGAAAAATCAAAGAATAAAAGATGGGAACTACCAAACATTCAAACAGTGATTCCTGAGTATCCTCGGAAAACAGCAGTTGCAACCTTCAGGTTGATTACAGGACATGATTGTCTGGCAAAACATTTAAACAGAATTGGGATATATTCTTCACCACTCTGTCCTCTATGTGATCTGCAAGAGGAAATGGATCGAGACCACCTTCAAATATGCCCGGCCACTTCTAGTGACCCATCCATCAGTGAAAAATATTGCTCTCCAATATTTTTCAATATCAATATTGAAGAGACTTAGCAGTAACCGCTTTTTAGAGAGCACCAATATATATATTATTTTTATATGTATTTTTATAATATGCTAATGTGACGATGCTATAAATTACTATGTAATTTCAAAAGCAGTAAATAAATAATTCATATTAACAGCAATTATTTACCTGAGGAAGATCATTCCCATACGAGAAATGGTAGCCGGAGAGGCATATGTCAAATCGTGAGTCTCAAACACAAAATTCACATTTGGTCCAAACTGTATTCTCCATCCAGAGGGCAAAGTCAGTAACCTGTTATCATCCAGGACTGAGTTCAAGGATTCAATCCATTCTGGGTCAACGTCTCCATCACAAATTATCCAAGAATGTTGTTCTGTATCAACCAGAAAACAAGCCATGTTTAAAGTATATCCTCCAATAGCAAGCAATAACTAAGACTTATTTAGTATTAACTTACAGTATACCAAAATGCTGATGAAGGTGATTTTGGTTCATTTCTGCCAAGAATGCCATGCCTTGTCAGTATGTTGGAACCTACCTGGTGGCTCCGAATAAACTTGTAATGCACTCAATGTAAGGACACCATCAGTCCACTGTCTTGTATCCAAGTCTATTTGTCCCAGAAGCTGTGTCCTAGGCATTGCTTTTGGGTTGATAATATGTTGTTTTATTGGTTTTCCCAGCTTTCCTAAGCACTAAATTCAAAAAGCTATATGTTAGTTACCAAATAAATAAACTATGAATAAGTAATTGCTTCTTAAAACACATAAATGCAATAACCAGGTTCTGTCAGTTCAATGATAATCCCCCTAAAATAAAAGAAATAAGAGAAAATATGAATACTGGATTAACAGTTTGGATCTGTACATTGTACTTCACTGCCACTAGTTCTGTTATACTTTAATTTTTAAATACTTACATGTTTTAAAAGGCGAAATAAGGTACTCTTTCCAGAACCTGAAGGTCCTACTATTACAACACCCATTCTCTGTTGTAACTGCTCATGCAACTCCAGGCATTTCTTCATCTAAATGAAAATAATCATAGGCATTACAATAGAAAAAAGGAAGTGTTTATTAAATTTTCCTAGAAATGATTGCAGGTTATATACGTATGATGGTGAAATATTTTAAGAGCTGGTTGTTATGTGTTATGCATGGCCAGGAGGAAAGAAAGAAGAAAAATAACAAATAACTTCCTATTTGAAAAAAGTATAAGTACTTGAATATTCCAACCAATAACATGGAATATCTCAGAAATGGGTACCATCACAAAATAAAAAAATATTTTGCAAATTGTGTGTTTTAATCAGACTTACATTTTTTATGTGATGAGGTTTTGTCTATTTCTTTATTATTTACCAGTTACACAAAAGTTGTTCAGAATGAAGAGGACTTCAAAGGCATGGTCCTAGAAAATTCAAGATAATTTCACTTAAAGTAATACTAAATAATATGGCAAAAAGGTATACCCTAAAGGCAGAATTTTCAATTACAAACCTTATTGGACTCTTTATCTATCAAAATTAAAAGAAGAAATAAATAAAGCAAGAGTTAAAGCAACAAAAACACACTGTCCTCTAAATGTTCAAGATTAGAGAAGAAAAGGAGCAGTATTAAAGAAGGAAATAAATAATGTAAAAACTAACCATTTCAAATTTATGGAAGAAATTGATTAAAGGAAAGACAATCGAAAGTTTACAAACCCATAAACAAAGCTCGAATCATCAACACAATCTTTTATTTTGGATAATCAACTACTAACAACCATAAAATTGCAGAAGCTTTCAACAAACACCTTGCAAACACCCACAGAATACCATCTAACTACAAAAAGGACAACAGACTCAAAAGGAACAATAAAAAGAGCAAGAAAAATCCTAGTGCAGCTATTTTCGAACAACCATTCATGGTTGTTATGGTAACAGAATTAAAAACAGCCCTACAGAAACTGCAGAATAAAAAATCTCCCGAATCAGATTGCATTCATCCTGAATTTCTCAAATATCACAGTAATAAAAGAGAATATGTCTTCTTAAAACTGTACAATATATCTTGGCAAGGTACAATCCTGTTGGAGTGGACTAAAGCCATTATTGTACCAATGCTTAAAAAAAAAAGTAAAAAAATTGGCACCACATATAAATACAGTTTAAAAAACCTGCTGAATAAGCCACTTAACAATACCATCCCTTACAATCTAAAATCTGCAATTTACAAAATCAACTGCAATAGTTGCAAAGAAAGCTATATAGGAAAAACAAAAAGAAATTTGGACATCAGACTAAAGCAACATCAGAGGAACATAAAATTAAAACAAATGTACAAGTCTCCTGTGGCACACCACCTTTGGAATGTAAACCACAACATTGGCCTCAATATAAAATTGTTAAAATCTCTAAATTCACCAACAGAACTGCACATTTGGGAAAAAATTTACATAATAAAAATAAAACAATAAAGTGATATACTTTGAAATTCCAGCTTTAAACAAAGTGTTAAACCTCTGTGCCCTTAACAACCAGATGGCAGCGGGACGATACTAGAAGAGAGAAGGAACAAGAAGATAGTGTCAGTCACCAATGGCTGATGATGGGACCAAATGGTCTTGAAAATGTTTCCTGTTTTTAAAACGATTTAAGTGAAGGTGAGTGTAAAAGATCTGATGTGTTGCACTCACATGACTTTCTCTACTCTTGTACTAACCATTCTTACAAACTCTTATTCCTATATCTTCTTCATGTTAAAATAAACATTTGTACAAATTATTTTATTGCTCACTTCCTTGTTGATGCAAGGGGAATATTAGAATACAGTAGGCTTTGAGAGATAGTCAAATCTTTTAAAGCTTTGAGATTATGTTCTCTTTGTACATTTAACATGCAAAACAAATGAACAACAATGTTCCCTTTCACAAAAGTTTTAAGTTTTCCGAAACTCACACACATAACAAGGAATAGCTCTGAAATGGTTCACCCTACAAGAAAATTTATTTAGATATAAATTGTGTACTTTAACAAGATTTACATTTTTTGGTGTAGTATGATTTGATCTATCTTTAACGGTTCACCAGTTATGCAAAAGTCGTCCAGAGTATATACAATTACAGGGGCTATAGCCAGACAATGCAAGACATACATTTCATTTGTCATAAAAATATCTCAAAGTAATGACACTTTAATCATCGTTTCGAAAAATTTTCCATGTAAAGGGCAATTTAGGGTGGGGCTATTTTCTTACCTGATTTTCATTATAGAGTAACCCCAGTTGATCATAGCTCTCCTTGAGGGCTGCTTTCAGTTTCTCATATCCAGAGCTTGTGAAGGTAACACCAGGGAACACATCTTGTACAAGAGCATCAAACCGTGAACAATCAGAAAACGTGAGTTTAGAGAGAGTATTCAGTCGCAGGGCCTGGACAACCAGCTTCATTTCTTCTGCTTCATCCAGAGATTTATTTACATTTTCAGTTTTCAGCAGATTCTTGCGCTTCATTTTCAGTGCATTGCCACAACCTCCAAGAACGGTCTTCAGAGCACGTAAACCCCAATCATAATGCTGCTGCTTTGTCAATAGCTTCCTGTCAGATTATATTAAAATTAATTTACCTCATACAGAAAATAGTCAGTTTTTAAAAAAATATGACAAAAATTATAAAAATAACAAAATGTCAAAATGTACATATTAACAATGTTGGTAAAGTTCCTTTTCACCTATACTTTACTTTAAGAACATCTTAGGTGTTATTATCCTATCTTATCCATCTTATCTCTAAAAGAAACGAATATTGATACCAGAATTATTAACTGGCAAGCTTAATAATTTTACAAAGAAAGGGTAGGGAGATAGATAAATATGAAAATTGTAATAAATTATTTCCAGTATATTAAAATAATGATACATAGCTGAAAAGAAAAGACCAGTTGGAGAAGGGTGGATTAGTGATATATGGTACAGAGATATAGCATAATACAGGGAGTATGGAAGGAAGTTAGATTTAGATTTCAGAATATGGATTGTCAAATAATGTGGGCTGAGTTGGAAGAGAAAAGGTCAATGGTTCTTTTTAAAATGTTTGGAACAGAATTAATATCAGGAAAAGTATCTAGAAATCTGCAACAGAAGAGAAACAGAAGTGATAGCATGGTACATATTAGGGGCATGGAAATTGAGAGGACTAAGGGTCATTATGCTGCAAGGTTACTGTTCGATTTGTGGGGACAAAGAAGATGGAGTGCATATTATATGGGAGTGTAGAGAAACAGATGAATGGAGGAAAAAACTGATAAGGAAAAGATGGCTCAGAAATAAAAGTATGGCAACAATACAGAAAATGAGATAGCGTAAACTTTCACGGCTTGAGTCAATACATTTAGAAGTTATTTCTGGGCTGTTATGCCGTGGTCTGCTGGAGTTTAAGTAGCCAGATGTTTTGTCCACAACTGCAGCAGACATCTTCAGTGGTGTGATCATAGTCTCGGGAGCCCTTGTCATCAGCTGGTGTATTACATATTCCCTGTTACTGCAGTTCTGTTTACATTGGAACTACACAGCATAGCATCAACACCAGACTCACCGAACACAAAAGAAGCTGCCGCCTGGGCAAAACGGATAAGTCCGCAGTTGCCCAGTATGCCATTGAAGCGGAGGGCGAACATATAATTAAGTTCCATGACACGAGCATTCTATCATCCACGATACACTATCACTACACTAAGGCTACAATGTGAAGCTATTGAAATTTATAAACATCACCACAATTTCAATAAGAAAGGAAGTTTTGAAACTTAACAGCAACTGGTATCCTGTCATTGAAGGCAAGAAACAGTACAAAACAGGAGAAATTCAAGTGAACCAATCAGGAGGAAACAACACCTTGAGTGAAGCCCACCCCTCCCTCCTGCTGTCTGCCATCTAGACCAATCAGCAGAGGCCACTCGAGGGAATAAATACTGTAGCTCACACAGTCCACACCTCAAATGCCACATTAACTTCTCTGAGGAGACTACGATCATGCCACTGAAGAAGTCCACTGCAGTTGTGGACGAACTGTCTGGGTGGGTACTCAAACTCCAGCAGACCATGGCATAACAGCCCGGAAATAACTTCTAGAAATACAGAAAATGTTTACAGATCAGAGTTAGATAAGATAATTATGAGAATTTCTATGGAATGTTAGAACAATAGGAAATGGTCAATTGACAGAAGTTTAAGGTGAGAGACCTACAATGTAAATTATAAATTATAGGATATAGCAGAAGGATGTATAAGGATTTGTAGTATTTGACATCTATTGGTGAAGTGGCTAGGGCCAATTCCAACAGATGCCACTATGTAACAGCCTGGCACAAATAAATAAATTAAAAATATACATTAGCTCAAGGTTCCCCTATTTAAAATACAATATGTTCTGAAATGAGAATTGCTTGTAGAAACACATGTATACAAAGTTCTGAAAATTAGAAAGAGTGTAGGATTCTTAGAATTTAGCGAGTCACAGAGTTTAAACTATGTTTCAGATGTGAATAAGAAATTAACTTTGGCAACATATTGAGACAGAATATATGGTTAAACCCCGAAAAGAAAGCATTTATGTAAATATTTGTTGTAAATATAGTTTATTTTTCATGTTGGTAAGAATTTGTTGAGTACTGAAAATGTATTGCCATTGTCTCAATTGTTATATAAAAGAGTTGTTTAACAATGTCATAAATGTTAAGTAACACGTCCAAATTTAATATGACTAAATATAAGAACCGGATATTTATATATATAATGTTAAAAGTGTAGGGAGGATAGATAAAGATTGCTTCCCTAACATTACAGGAACTTGTAGAATGAAGTATCTTCCGGGCTGTTATGCTGTGGTCTGCTGGAGATCTGTCTTCCAGACGTTTCGTTTACAACTGCGGTAAACATCCTCAGTGGCATTGTCAAAGTCTCCTCGTAGAAGGTATCACTGCGACTGATGCGTCGACTGTCTGTGGCACTCCATTTATACCATGCGCAACGTGCACTGATTGGTCCGGGCGCAGAGGTGTGGTGGCTGGTGGAGGGGGTTCTAACTCTCTTAGAAGAGATCAGCAACCAGCAACCGAGATCAGGTCGTACAGGTTCTCTTGTACGGCACAGCACCTAGCCGCTAATGCGACTTTATCTGTGCGGTATTGGAGGTTGTCCTTGTGTTGTCATGCTTTTGTGTCCTGGGCAATGGTGTCTTTCTGTATACCTAATTTAGGATACAGAAAGGGGGCAGGAATAGGTGTTGGGGTAATGATGTGTTAGAAGATGGGAGAGGCATTACCCTTATCCAAGGGCATCCTTGGGTAGGCAGTAACTTTTCCTCCTTCGAGGTGCTCTGTGGTCGTGTTGACCTAATGCCCGTACCAGCTGATTGGTGTGGGAGTTAAGTTTGGAGTGCATGGTTTGGGATCACTCCCTTGCCAAATCCACGATGTAGGGAAGTCCTGACTGGTAGTGAAGGATGTAAGATGGGAATCTACGTCCGGTATTAAATATCATTCTTAACGCCCTGTTCTGCACTGACTGCAGTTTGCGTATGGTAGATGGTGCAGCTGATCCCCAGGCTTCGCAGCCGTATGGGATCAATGGCGGAATGATTGCCCGATAAATCCTTAATTTTAGGTGGTTGGGCATGATAGATCTGAGGATAGGGTAGAGCTGTCTGAGCACAGCGTGACCAAGTTTGGCCTTTGCGCGGACGTGTGGGGCGTATGTTAGCCCGCGATCGAGGAGAACGCCTAAATATTTGGCGGAGGTTACCCATGAGATATTTCTCCACCTAAGCCGAAGTGACCGTTCTGGCCGCCAATGGCGAACCTTGCCAAGAAGGAGAGCGGAACTTTTCCCCGGACTAATAGCCACTCTCCACTTCTCACTCCAACGGTCGACGGCGTTGAGTTGTCGTTGAAGGGGAGGGAAGCAATATCTCACGTTTTTATTTTGTACCATGATGAGGACGTCGTCCGCATACTGGCATGTCGCAGTGTATTGTTCCGTGGGGAAATCGGACATGTAAGCTGCGAAGAGTAGCGGGGAGAGTACACTGCCCTCCGGGACTCCTGCCGCTATTTCTCTTGTTTTAGACAGTTTTCCTTCCACTTTCACTCTGAAAGTGCGGTCCTGAAGAAAACTGCTAATTATAGTGAGATATGGAGGAGGGATATTTGCCTGCTTTAGTTTGTACAGTAGGCCTTGGTGCCAAGTTGTGGCGAAAGCCTTTTCCACGTCCAGCAGCACCGCTATGGTCTTGATGTTTCCCTGGAAACCCAGGGAAACCGTCTCGGCCACACGCAGCAACTGCATGGTCGTGGAATGACCCCGACGAAAACCAAACTGGTGATCCGGTAGGAGTTGCCTCTCCTCAAAAAGAGGTATTAGGCGGGTAAGGAGCAACCGCTCAAAAACTTTTGAGACGATTGGGAGAATGCTGTTGGAACGGTAGTTGTTAGGAAAGACTGGGTTGTTGCCCGGTTTCAACATACACACCACCCTCGCCTCCTTCCAGAAACCCGGAAAGTAACGAAGACGGAGGCATGCATTGAAGATCCGGGTCAAGCGGACCACAGCCTTTTTGGGTAGGTGCTGGAGCATGAGCGCCGAGATGCCGTCATGTCCAGGGGATATGTTGGGATTCAGACTTTGTATTTCGGAAATCACCGCTTTCGGGGTGATTATGGGAAGTTGAATCACCTCGTGTAGCCGCCGCGGTTCCTCATAGAGGTAATCCACGGTTGCTTCCACGAGTTCAGTAAAGTCTTCGTGTTGCGGGTCCTCCCTGGGTTCGAACTGCCTCAAGGTGGTCCGCGAACACAGTGGCTTTCTCGTCTGGCTCAAAGGCGAGCCGCCCACGAGTGCCGTGCAAGGGATGCTGGTATTGGGTCTTGTTCTTCCTCAAGGCCCTTATAATCCGCCAGGGTTTCTTTTCTTGAAGGTTTACAGTTTGTAATGTGTCTTCCCAGGCTGATGTTCTATGCCCACGGAGCAGTCGCCTTACCAGGGATTTGAACCTCTGGTAAACTGCTCCTATCCTGGGATGGCGGAAACACTGCCATAGCTTCCGAACAGTTGCCTTGGCTTTTATCAAAGGTAAGGTTCTAGGATCTGTGGTGTTGGTGGGAATGCGGTGAGTATGTGCGCGTACCGCATTTAGGATCTGGTGAGAAAAGTCCGACGCTGCCTGTTCCAACGCCTCGATATGCGTGGTCGAGGGTCGACGGAACGGTTAAGTTCTGGGACTGCTGCATCTCAGTCGGTCTCAAATGTCCAGTCTGAGTTTAACAGAGCTGGCATGGCTGCTGTGGAATCTACCATGAGAGGGTCGTGGTCAGAATCCAGCTCATTTACTGCCGAGAGGTCAAAGTGTAATGGCATGTTCTTGGTGATCATGATGTCTAAGACGTCAGGCCTGCCGCGGACCGGATGGAATGTAGGACCTCTCGGCCCGAGCGCGACAAGGTTTGGGTCTCCGCTGATGAGGCGTTAGAGCTCGCGCCCCCTCTGGTTGCTAGTGCGACTGTACCAGAGCCCATGCTTCGCGTTGAGATCTCCAGCGATGCAGACTACTGGGTGTAGGTTGAAGAGAGTGGTATAATCTGCTTCATAGAAGCGATGATCAGGAGGGTCATAAGCCGCAATCAACAATGTGTCCACGCCGCCAATGGCAAGCCTAATGGCAGTAGCCGCCACATGTTGAAGGGCAGGAAGAGGAAAAGGTGTATGAGTGATGATGCTTTTGATGAAGATAGCTGTACCACCGCCCTGTCGGCCGACCCGATCAGACCAATGGGCGACGTAACTAGGCAGCGAGAAGTTTATACCAGCATGCAGGTGTGTCTCGGTCACCAAGAGGATGTCGATCCCGTAGGATTGTACAAATTCCAGAATGCCTGGACGTTGTTCCCTTACGCCGTTGGCATTCCAGAAAGCGGCGCATAATGGTCTACGCACAACACGGTAGGCCATTACTGGGAGGATCTAGGGAACAGCTGCTCTAATGTTTGCAGCAGGATTTGATGTTTTGCAGGACGTCAACATTGGCGTCCGTTATGGTCTGCATACACCTCCACAAAATGGGAAGTGTCCGCTTTATCATGTCCCCGAACCAGTTGGACAGGGTCCTAAATTCCTCGAGGTCTGCCGAGGATATAGCACTTCCGAGTGGGGCCAATGGGGCCAACGGAGTGGTGCGTGCCGTTTGGGCACGTGGGGTTGGGGCCGGGGTGGGTACCTAGGCAGTTATGGTCTGTGCATCAGACGCGGTCATTTGCTCGAGTAGAGCTGACCGCTGTCTTTCAGTCTTTGTTTCCTCTCTCGCTTTTCGCGAGAGGGACGTGGGGGTGGAGCTACTCTCTCCTCCACGCTGGTGGCTGGTGCAGTTTGCACAGTTTGTGCCTGTGCAGGTGCAGTTTGTGCAGATTCAGCCTGCTGCACAATTTTCTCAGCTTCGTTAAGGGCGGCGGCGAAGCTCACCCCTGTGCGGACTGGTGCCACATTTCTAGGACCGCGGCGGCGATTATCAATAATTTTCTGCCGCACTTCACACCCCTTGTAAACGCTTACATGGGGTTTGTGGGAATTGGCACACTCTTTTTCTTCTGTGCCTTTGTCGCAATTTGCGACAAGGTGCTCTCCTGCACAGCGTAAGCATGCGAGCTTTCGTTCACATGCTTGGCTGGAATGGTGAAAACCCATGCATCTGCGGCATTAGGCTGGGCCATCTTGCCCATAAAAACGTTCCACCTTGACCACAGTGTGGAACAAGGTGCGTACAGCATCTATTGGCTGAATTTGTTGGTCCAGGACTTTGTCCACCACTACCAAATATAGTGGCATGGGTACTTTTTTGGACCCCTCCTCGATCCAAATGGTCTTTTTCAGTTGCGCTGCAGCTGAGATTTTAATCCCATGTTCTTCTAGGAGTGCCTGTGTTATTTCCTCTGGTGTACTCTGAGGAGAGTCCCCTAATTATGCGTCTTTCGACGTTGGGACGCTGGAGGGAGTAGGAGTAGAAATGAATCTGCTCCTCTCTTAGGACTTGTTTCGCCCTTTCAAAGTCCTCGGACGTGTAGGTTCGGATATTAACTTTTCTTGGCTTACTTTGAGCCTCGAAACCCTTGACCAATTTGGCCGCAAGTAGCTTCATGATCTTAATATGATTGTTGAAAGAATCCGCTATTATGGGCGGAATCTTAGGGCCCTTCTTGGTTAAGGGTGTTTCTTCGGCCCCTTGAGGGGGATGCAGACTAGAATTGGAGGATTTTCTCTTCCTCCTGCGCTCAACGACGGTGTAGCCGTCGTCTTGCGCGATGTCGTCCTCCTCGGACTCAGTCTCAGGCAGCGGGAGGTGTGGGTTGTTTGGTACGGGTTTTGCAGAAGGTTGAACTACCCGTTGAGGGGCCGTAGCTTTACGCTTGGACCCCTTAAGCCTCTTGGTTGCAGGTTCTGCCACTTCAGGTGGGGATGGTTGGGAACTAGTCCCTGGTTTTTGCCCGTCAAAGTCGGGTGTCGATGCGGTTGCCATCCGGCTGTCCGCAGAGGACCGGATCCCCTCCTTAGAGGAGACGCCTAAGTGAGCCATATCGGCTCCGAGGAACGGACTAGAAGTCCGTTGCGGACCAGCTGTCACAGTCGTGTCGGTCAGCCAGGGTTGTGTCGGATATTACCTGATCTCAGTGCACCAGCTCGCACCCCTCCGAGAGCAAGATCGATGTCAAAGAAGAAGCAGAGGATTGATGTTATGCGACACGCTGCGGCTTGCTGTCAAACCTCTTGCAGCGTGATCGCGGAACTGTGCTGTCGCCTGGCTAGGTAGTTCCTATTTGCTCCACCACTGTCGCTGCAGTCGCTCTCCTATTGCCCCCTGACGAGAAGTACTGGAACTCGTTGTTCGTTCCTCTCCAAGAAACATGGACACGATGTGCACTCGACGCAAGTGGCTGAGCGAATGGCCGTCGAATGATGCCTTAGAAGAGACCAGCAGAACCAGAACCAGAACCGTAATCAGGTCGTACAGGTTCTCCTGTACTGTGTGTCTTGTTTACACAGCACCTAGCCGCTAATGCGACTTTATCTGTGCGATATGGGAGGTTGTCCTTGTGTTGTCGTGCGTTTGTGTCCTGGGCAAAGGTTTCTTTCTGTATACCTAATTCAGGATACAGAAAGGGGGCAGGAATAGGTGTTGGGTAATTATGTGTTGGAGGATGGGAGTGGCATTACCCTTATCCAAGGACGTCCTTGGGTAAGCGGTAACTTTTCCTTCTTCGAGGAGCTCTGTGGTCATATTGACCTAATACCCGTACCAGCTGATTGGTGTGGGAGTTGATTTTGGAGTACATGGTTCGGGATCGCTCCTTTACCAAGTCCTCGATGTAGGGAAGTCCTGATTGGGTATGAAGGATATGAGACGGGAATCTACGTCCGGTATTGAAGATCATTCGTAACGCCCTGTTCTGCACCGACTGGAGTTTGATTATGTGAGATGGTGCTGTTGATCCCCAGGCTTCGCAGCCATAAAGGATCATTGGCGGAATGATGGCCCGGTAAATCCTTAATTTAAGGTGGTTGGGCATAGTAGATCTGAGGATAGGGTAGAGCTGTCTGAGCGCAGCGTGACCAACTTTGGCCTTTGCGCGGACGTGTGGGGCGTATGTTAGCCCGCGATCGAGGAGAAAGACCAGCAGCATAAGAGAGATAGAACCCCCTCCACCAGCCACAACGTCTCTGCGCCCGGACCAATCAGCGCACGTTGCGCATGGTATAAATGGAGCGCCACAGACAGCTAAGGCTGCTCACCGTATGGGTTTTTGTTGTGAAAAAAAAGAAAACCAGAGTGCCCATTTAAAACTGTTAACTGTATATAATGTAAATTTGAGCCTGTAAGCCGGGCCCCTTTGTACCGGCACCAGGCAAATATATTAGTCAATAAAATAGGTTGAAGTTGAAGTCGACGCATCCCCTAACATACAAAAACACACTATACATACAAAAAATACCAATGAGGCATGCAGCAACATCAAAATAAAATAAAAACAAGCAACAAAACCTAGGATCTTCTTTAGGCAGAAGCACATGAACGGAGCCATGGATGTGGAACACGGAAACTGACACAGATACACAAAATACACAAATTACAACACACTACACTACACAACGTCAACAAAAACACAATAAACACAAATACGCACCAAAGCCGAGGGAAATCCCAACCCGAAAACGAAACAAATACCACACTAGGCAAAGAGGGATTTCCCTAAACAGCCCGGGCATGTTGTAAACATGCCCAAATAAACATTTTTCATTCGTTCATTCATTCATTCATTCGTCGACGCATCACAGCTGTCAAGGGGCTTTATAGCTCCCTTCTAAACCTCACCAACGTAAATTAAAACAAGCGACCCTACAAAATCCCCTATCCTTAATTTCCTACCTGCGGTTAAACCCCAACAGGGGTAGGCACGCAGTAAAAGCCGTCGGGCTGAACCTCAGCCTGGCAGTAGCTCGTCGTCGTCGTCGTCGACGCATCAATCGCAGTGATACCTTCTACGAGGAGACTTCGACAACGCCACTGAGGATGTTTACCGCAGTTGTAAACCAAACGTCTGGAAGATAGATCTCCAGCAGACCACGGCATAACAGCCCGGAAGATACTTCATTCTACAATTTAGACGCCGGCCGTGAAAGCCTACGCAGCTTTATTACAGGAACTATTTAGCGTGTAGGAGGGTTTCAAAGCGTACTTCGCGGGAAATGAACGCATACGCGTATGAATACAAACGCATTATGTAAAGAGACGCCAACTTTTTTCTTATTGGCGTCCTAGCCTCCGGAAAGAAAAGACACGTTTTGTGACACGCGTAAATGTGGATGCCAAAAATGATCTAAAATAACTAATAACGTGAAAAAAACTATCAAGGAAGTATATTCATGTGCAACGAAAGTTAATTTAAATGTAACGAGTGTAATATTCAACGAGAAAGGTGCAAATAAAAGTGATATAGTAAAGTTACATCCTGTGTTCGTTCATTTCACCCGTACCACGACCTGGGATAGTAAAAGAATCTCATAGCTCAACTCATACAAAACATCATTAAAAAGAGAGCTTGCCCAAATGCGTGGCACGAATAGAGGGTGAAATAAAGGACGACGGAAAATGAACTTACGCGAAATACCAAGTGACGCCAATCTACGCGTGAAAACGAATGAAGACGCCATTAAACAACCCATCGGAGTTGAGGACGACAGGAGACGTTATTAAGCTGAAATCGACGTGGGCAGTGCCGAGAAACGGTTATTCACAACGCGGGAAACATCAAAGGACGTCTCGCGAAACCAACCACCGAGGAAACGGACGTAAAGAAATAAACCAACGGAAAAAAAGTAGGACCAAAATTTTTATTTAAAATTTACTTTATTTTCACATGTTATTAAGAAGTAGTAGGAAAATACCTAGGACTTTTAAGCCCAACTGAACCGAATCAAAAAACGAAAATGTGGCAAAAAGGTCAAAAGGACATCAAAGGAAACAAATAGGAACAGGAATAGGGGAAGGCGCAGATAAGCCTAGTTATCAAATAGAAACAGAAAGTGAGGAAGAAGTAGTAGTAATAGGAAAATACCAAAGATTACTGATGATCATGTTTGAGAAATTAGAACAGAGTTTAGGTCAGAAAATGGAACAGAATAAAAAAGATATAGGTCAGAAAATGGAACAGAAAATGGAGGAAGTGAGACAGAACTTAGAGCAGAAAATAGAATTAGGAAGGCAGGACTTAGAACAGAAAATAGAATTAGGAGGGTAGGAATGTAAAGAAAATATGAAAGCAATGGACAGTAATTTAAAATTAGTACTTAAAAACATAAATGAAGCAAAGGAAGCTTTAGAAGCTAGGATAGCAACCATAGGAGATAGGTTGGAAAAATTACAAATGAAAATGAAAGAAAACAAGATTGTATCAGAGGGAGAAATTGGTAGATGTAGGGATGAAATAACAGAGTGTAAGACAAGTGCAGACTGTAAGATTATAAACGTAAAAGTAGAAATAACTGAGGAATTAAGGAAAGAAATTGAAGTAGTGAAGAAAGGAATTATTAGTGAAACTGTAGAACAAATTGTTATTCCTAAAATTAAGACTGTGGCTGATGTAGTACAATCACAACAAGATGCCATGAATAATTTAAAACAAAGTCACTTAGAAATAAGGAATTATTTAAAATTAATTTGTGAAGAAATGAGAAGAAAAGAAAGTTTGACTAATGTAAATGATGTTGTGAATGCACTACAAAGGCAAAATGATGATTTAGTCATAAGTGATGTTCAAGATGAAAGTTATTTGAATAATGTACAAAATTATGACTCACCATATAGAGATAGAGGTTCACAATTAAACAATGACACAACACACAACACATGCTACACCAACAGCATACTACATAAAATCACACCACCTACATTTGACGAGGAGAAGGAAGACGATCCAAAACTCTTTGTTAAAGAGATGGAAGAGTATTTTAAAGTGAAAAGGATACCAAATGAGCTTAGGATGATGATAGTCAAGAAAAGCTTGAAAACAAAGCATTAGAATGGCTAAGGTTAACAATAGCTGGTCATAAATCGTATAGCTCATTTAGGAATTTATTCCTGTCAAGGTATTGGGGCCCAGCTAAACAGAACCAGACAAGGGTAGAGTTAGCGACAGGAAGATATGATCCAACCATAGGATTATCACTAGTTGACTACTTTATGAAGATAGCTAACAAAGGGAAGCTATTAGATTTAATGGGTTTCTAATAGAAAATTATGTACAGGTTGGAAGATACAACAGGAAAGGAAATCAACATAGTCATTAGCTATAATGATCACCAAAAGCATTGTCAACAAAGACAATGAGAATACTGATTGTTATAAAAGAAATGAATTATAGCGATGAAGAAAATATATTTTTGACATAAGGATGTCAAGGACAAAAATAAGAAGGAATCAATTGTGGCGACGAAGAGAATATATGTTTGATACAAGGGTGTCAAGGAGTAATTAAGAAGAAAAATAATATAGTTGCAGAAAAATTATAAATATAGAAGTTTTCTCTTATAGAGATAAGAGACAAAGAGATGGCAATTAGTAAAGAGAGAAAATCCATAGTTAGAGAAACAATGCCCACAGATTAAGATGGATATGGCTAGTGTTGAGCTTAAAGAAATGTCGATGAACTAAAAAATAGTGAATAAGAACCCAATGTCATAATAGTATCATTGGTAACGTCAGAGTTAGAGAATCGAATCAACTACCTGCCTACACATAATAAGCTTGCAAGACAAAGAAGGCAAAGAACTAAATAAAATAGCCATAAGTATGATCATAATCATTAGCTCAAGATTTGTATCTATCCTGTTTCTCTCTCCTCATAACAAAGAACATAAGTCAAAGGGCACATAATAAATCATGATACACTTAAATAATATTTGTGTAAATGTTGTTGTTGTTTTCTAGTGCCTTGCATCTGGCAATGAAGCCATTAGCATTCGTGCTTTCCAATACTTTTGAACTGTAGTTTCTTCTGATCTTAATGCTTCACAGGTCTTCAAGTGGTCTTCATTCATTTCTGCTGGATCGTTACACAGGACACATATTGGTGAGTTTGTGTAAATGTCAAATGTAAAAATCTAGGAATATTCATGGTATTGTGTTGCGTAATAGCTAAATATGTTAAAATTATAAAGGCCTCCTGTGACATGCCAAAACAAAAGACAAAAATATACAGCAAACAAGGCTGTAAAAGAAAAAGGTTACTGTACAAAGTGAAAAATTGTATCAAAGGAATAGGGAGAAGTGTTGTATTGTGTTTCAAGATTGTGAATATATGTGACAACTTGAAAAACCAGACAAGGGGCATGTGAGACAGAATATATGGTTAGACCCGAAAGGAAAGCATTTATGTAAATATTTGTTGTAAACATAGTTTATTTTTCATGTTGGTAAGGATTTGTTGAGTAGTGAACATGTATTGCCATTGTCTCAGTTGTTATATAAAAGAGCTGTTTAAAAATGTCATAAATGTTAAGTAACATGTCCAAATTTAATATGTATAAATATAAGAACCAGATATATATATATGCAGGATGTTATTGAACTACACCAAAATATTTTCAGAGCAAGTGGAGATCTCTGAAACAAGTAATTTGGGACAGGAGAACTATGGCCTATTGGATCAAATATGGAAGTTGCGGCTATAAGTTTCTAAAGTGCCAGTATGCCACTGCTAATGATGATACCACTTGAGTGCACAACACACGAAAATGAAGAGACGCTCGGAGCACTCCCTCTGGCGGAATGGTTATGACATTAGTTTTCAAGTGAAAGGCAAACGAGTTCGCGTCTCCTTCACTTTGTCTTTTTTTTTTTTCATTTTTGTTTTAATATTTTGTTTAAGGTTTTAATTCCTGTACAATCTATTTTACAGAGTAATTTCACCTTGTGAGTGCAATTAATTATAATTACAATTCCTTCTAACAAAGGTTGAATCCTGCTTAATACTCTCACATGCTGTACGTCTAAATGGTAGGAGGTTTAAATGGTGAACGAACTTACATACAAAGAAAAGTAAATGCAACTCTTTACTTCAGGTTTAAAGTAAATGCCTATTGTAATTTATGACGAAGAAAAAACAATTAACCACATGATAGTAACCGAACCAATGACCTCTGGAACAACAGCTTTCAGCATTACAGGTTGGGCTGCCAGAACAGTTACACAAACACAACTAGAGTAGGCTATTGATGCAAGAAGGCAGTTAATCGCTGGTCACTGTCGCACTGGCAGGTGATTAGTTTGAGATTTGAGATGTCTTTGAGGAATTAAATCTTAAGAATGCCAATAACGAGCTGTTAAGTTTCGATATTTCTATACTCGGGAAGCAGTTTTAAAGACATTCTAATCCAATAATCTCACCCACCTTGTTTAAACACTAACTTATCAGCATCTGATGCCAATTAGGTTTAACACAATTAACTGCGTTATGTTAAGCCGCAGACCATGCATTGCCTATCTCAACTTGCTTATATTAGTCACCTGAAATTATTTCAGTGTAGTTCATTAACACCCGGTAATGTTAAAAGTGTAGGGAGGATAGATATTTATACATATATATTAAAATTAAATATGGAAATATTTATGACGTCTTTAAACAAACTTAATTGTTTGTAACAATGAACATTAGTAACATGTTTTCGTCATTTAACCAACTCATACCAACATCAAAAACAAATTACACTCTTAAAAAATATTCACATAAATGATTTTCTTTTGGGGTCTTACAATATCCTGTCTCAATACCTATCACCAATCAATAGTATTCTCTTTGCAGATGATAAAAACCTTATTTTCAGGAATAATGATGAAAGACCTATACAGGAAGAAAGCAATTACACCATTACAGAATTACAGAAATGGATGCCAAGTAAAAAGCATCATATAAATATAAGTAAGACAGTAACTCTAAATTCAATCAACAATTGGAAGCTTCTAATGCTGTTTCAGTCTCAATATTTAATACATTGGTTGATGAGAGCCCTTACACCAAGTTTTTGGGGATTGTTTTTGATTCCCAGCTCAACTGGACAAAGCATATCAACTTTCTAGCCAACAAATTAAGTCGTATATGCTATGCTATAAGAGTGCTAGCTAAAACATGCAACCTAGATGTCTTAAAAATGGTATATTTTGGCTATGTATATTCAGTATTAAAATATAGAATCGCCTTTTTGGGATCATCCACCAATGTCATTAAAGTGTTTAAACTACAAAAAAGAATAATAAGATTAATCAAACAAGTGAACCAATGCACTCCAAATAAACCACTTTTTTCGGATTTAAAAATTCTACCTTTACCATGCATTTATATCTTAGAAACAGTTTCATTTATACATGAAAATAAAAGCACCTTCAAACTTAATAATGAATACCATCCATACAATACAAGAATAGCAACAGCAATCCATCTCCAACAACATAGATTAATAAAAAGTTTGGGTTGGACTTCGGGCCCTAATGACCTAGTTGTCGATGGGCCCTTTAACACAACTCACTCACTCACTCACAAAAAGTTTGAATTCAGTTTCCCATAAAGGTGTTAACTTCTATAATAAAATCCCTGAGGCCATCAAAGTTCCACAGATCAAAGCATTCAAAAATAAAATTAAAAAATTGCTCTTAAAATATGTTTTATTCATTATTTATTTATGTCAACAAACTTACTGTTGGTGTTTTTAAACACACAAGCCATGTGTGGGCAAAGTTTAAGAGGTAGAACTGGAACTTAAAAATTCAATGCCACAACTGGGATTTGAACCACAGACCTTCCGCTTACCGGGCGGCTGCTCTAACACTGAGCTATTGTGACAAACTGCCAGGATGGCATTAAATTCTCAAACCAGTTTGTATTTCTCCTGGTAAACCACAAAGGCAGTCTCTCATCAGAGACAAATACCCCAATGGTGACTTACTATTGTAAGTACTTTATATCCCAGGATTAAATAACCTTCAGATGGTAATTATTATTTATTTATGCCAACAAACTTACTGTTGGTATTTTTAAACACACAAGCCGTGTGTGGGCAAAGTTTGAGAGGTAGAACTGGAACTTAAAAATTCAATGCCACAACTGGGATTTGAACCACAGACCTTCCCAGTTGTGGCATTGAATTTTTAAGTTCCAGTTCTACCTCTCAAACTTTGCCCACACACGGCTTGTGTGTTTAAAAACACCAACCGTAAGTTTGTTGGCATAAATAAATAATAATTACCATCTGAAGGTTATTTAATACTGGGATATAAAGTACTTACAATAGTAAGTCACCATTGGGGTAATTTGTCTCTGATGTGAGACTGCCTTTGTGGTTTACCAGGAGAAATACGAACTGGTTTGAGAATTTAATGCCATTCTGGCAGTTTGTCACAATAGCTCAGTGGTAGAGTAGCCGCCCGGTAAGCGGAAGGTCTGTGGTTCAAATCCCAGTTGTGGCATTGAATTTTTAAGTTCCAGTTCTATCTCTCATATTTTATTCAGTTGATGAATTCATGAATACCCAATTTTGATCATCCTTTGTACTAAATCACTTGCTAATTTAGAATTAGAACTTAGGTAAATAAGTCGCCCATCCTAGCTAACTTTTTAAAATATTGCCACTCTGAACTGTTTGTGTCATGGGCCCTGTTCATCTAGGAGATGCACTTTGGTAAAAGAGGAAGCTTGATGACAGCCTCCAAGACCAAGACTGTATTCGACATCACCTGTATTTAATTCTCTATCACTTCAATTGTAAATATAATGTATATAGAATCAGTTTAAAATTTTTAAATGCTACAGTATACTTAACTGAGGCTTTTTCAGAGGTTTCCCTCAGTCCTTAAGGCAAATGCTGGGTGTTTCATCTCAGTGCGACCTTGTATTATTTTCTTAAACTTTGCATATTGTAAATGTGATAATGTCTGTCTTAATAATTTTGACAAAGGCTATATTCTGTTTGAATTTTCTTGGTGAATAAATCTGAATCTGAATTTGTATTTGGCAATTGCTACAAGAGGCATTAGCACTTCAGCAATTCATGGCAACTTATGCTTCTCATTGCTATTATGGAAATAGTTGTTTTAAAGTGTAATGTATTGATGTGTCCGAAGTTAGCAGGTATAATAATTCAATAGTTACAATTTCTAGCGCTAAGATTCAGAAAGAGTTTAATTCTTCAACTTTCAACAATCAGCAACTTACTTCAAATAGCTCATTTATAAACTTCTGTTAAATTTGTCCATCAAATTAACTGATTATTTTACACCCATTCATGCATATCCAAAGAAAAAGATTTCAGAATTTGCCATTGCAACAGCTGGCAGCAGTTGTGGCATTGAATTTTTAAGTTCCAGATCTACCTCTCAAACTTTGCCCACACACGGCTTGTGTGTTTAAAAAAAACACCAACAGTAAGTTTGTTGGCATAAATAAAAAAGGTGCAGATATTGGAAATGGCTTCAAAAACACCCACATTGGGAAGCTTTGTTATCAAACTTGGCACCTAGCATAGAGTATTGAATTGAGGAGCTGAGGAGGCCATAGAAATCAAACCCAGTAACCTGGGAGAAGAAAAGAAGACAATCCAGAACAATGGTGGCTCAAGTACAAGGTAAGCAAGAAAGAAGACATCAGCTCAACAGCATCATTATACAATGAGTGCATTAGCAAACAAGACACTGAGTGTAAATTCATTTATTTCAGGTTTGCTTCACATAGATGAGGTTAAGAAGTGGGGAAAATGTTAGGTGAAAAGAATTTATTAGAAATAATGAAGTTCAGGAGGGACAAAGTAGTAGGCAGGAATTTGTACATAATATATTAGCAGAAAGGGGAGAAAATAATCTAAATGTGCAGAATAGCTTGGAAAGGGAGCAGGAAACTATAGAAGTCAGAGAGAAAAAGCAGATAATTCAAGAATGTGGGGAAAAGACTTGAGGTTATGATGGAGATGTTAAAAAGTCTGGAAGAGCAACGTCAGAAAAGAATAAGAAAGTTAGGAGAGAAACTAGCAAATAGTCAACCGGAGCGAGGAGAGAAATCAGAAAAGTCAGAGAACTGAGAAATAAACAAGAAAAGGGGCAAAAGGAGCAAGGAAAGAACTTAGAAAATAACTGGCAAGTATTAGAAACATTCAAGGAGGATATAGGAGGGGAAATAAGTAATGTCAGGAGTGAAATCAAAGAAAATAGCGAAAATGTTAAGAAAGAAATTAGCAATAAGTTAGTGAAAATCAGAGATATAACATAGATAATTGAGGAAGGAAGTAGAAAAAGTTCATATTCATTTATTTTGTCCTTCAGATCATGTATACATGATATGGAATTGTCAATAACTTATAATAGGAATATAACAATAAAATAAAAGGTCACACGCACGCACGCACACACACACATACACACATACCCATACAGCATTTAAGGTCACCACACATGCACACACATATAGTGTAGTTAGATATAGAAAGAGAAATAGCAAACTAAAAAAAACAAAAAGAGAAAATTCTCCAGAAATAGGCATAAACAAGCAAAAAGGGCAGGTAGGAGATGAGTTTAAAACTTAGAAAAAATCATAGATTAGGTTAAAAATGTAGCAGCAGAATTGACAAAAATCAAAGGTTTTGGTGCAGAAATTTATTTAATAGAAATTTATTTGATAGAAATTCATTTGACGACAATGATGTTTAGAGATCACCACTTGACTCGGGCAGTCACACTTTTCTGTAAGATGCAATTTATACTAAAGTGAACAAAACATTTATTAATAAAAATAACAATAGTCAACTGAAAATAGTAAATAAATAATAATGATAATTAAATGAATTAAATAGATATGTAATAAAGAGAAATAAAGGAAGTAGTGGGGCTTGAGGTTAGCTTTTTGAGACCTTACGTTTTGAATTTTCCAAAGCATCAGGATACTATGGGCAAGTGAGCATCTTTGCCTAGTTTTCTCGACAGGGAAGTAGAAGATAATGGATGCATATAAAGTGTCATCTTAAAATATCACATACATCACTGTGAATATTCAATTGATATCTGATTAATAATGGATGGATAATGTTAGCGTCTGTGGAGTACATCTGATTTAATAGCACAAGATAAAGTGAATATTGTCTACCATTTTTCAAGTCGGCATCTCTCGCAATGTGTGATTGCAAATTTAGACATTAGAGTGAATTAATGCAAAGAAAATCACTGGTCCTTTTTCCAACATACCACACATACCGAGAGAAAACTATTTTTGAAATGTTTCAGTTAGCCAAGAAAGATATGCAAGATTTTCAACTTAATATGGAGCATCAACGCTGGAGAATGTCTGCTGCTTCTACAGATGTGTCACCTCAACATGGAGCTTGAAAATAACAACACTGCCCCTACAGCTGCATGTATTAGTTACAGTTTGTTAGAAAATTTAAGAACAGGCATGAATGTACAGAGGTGAACCAACAGCATGAGATGAAGCAATGCAGAATGCATCACTGAACATCTCATTGCCCAAAAGAGAAATAGAGAACCTAGACATATTAATGTAGCTACCAATGGAAGCCAGAACCACAACCTGAACTGGCCTAACTATATTCTAAACAAAATTTCATCACCAAGTTTGAGATTGAGGACTCAGATGATCCAAAATCCTTTATTCAAAAGTTACAGGAGTATTTGACTGTGAAATGTTTACCTCAGAGTATAGGATGACAATTGTTAAGAAATGCTGGAAATGAAATGCAACAACTTTGGTGAATAAAAACCATAGGAAACAACAATGACTTCAGGGCCATTAGAAGTATGTTAAGGAGTAGTTACTGGAGAGAAATAGGCAAGCCAGTATCAAATTAGGGCTAAGTAATTGATAATTTAACCAGAGAACTGACCATTCAATGGTTAATTATTTTATGAAAATAACAATAAATTAAGAATGTTAGAGCTACCAACAAGTGATAAAGATCCAATAAATATTGTTACAACACATTTTCCCAGAACCATTCAGCACTATTAACCAACCAGCATTTCTGAAATAATTGATTTGTTGTAGCACTTGAAAATGATGAACAGAAGGTAGAAGAAGCAAATAACAGAAATTAGGGAAGAAATGAATTGCAAAGTTCACATTTCTTTGGGGAAATGGTACAGTCTCCCAGAAAAAGAAGCTAAGATGAAATTAGGAATAGGTACAGAGGTCCATTCCTAGATCAGAATGAGCACAGTGGGAAAACAGAAATAGGAATCACTTTGATAATAATAATTGAAACGAAAAATCAAACAAGAGAGGTAGGTATATTCAAATGAATAATGTGAAGCATAGGTTTCCCTGAAGTCCAATATCAACTAAGTTTGTGTTAATTTGTTGAGTTTTTTATGATTTTCTAGGCAATCACTCTAAACTGCCATTGTTTTCATCTAGTTTACTTTTTGTTATAACTGATCTAGAATATTTCCTATATAACAATGCACCCCAGCTGGTTCCTTTAGACAGTGGAGAGAGCCTGCAAATGGGTTATCATATGTTTTAATGACCCTATAGGCAGGTGCTAGAAAGAAAAAGGATATTAGCTGATTTGTGAGAATTCAAAGCAGAATTAAAAATTTACGTTTTCAAAGTGATTTTTGTTCAGAATATTTTCTTTATACACCAGGTGTTTAAAAAAAGTATCTCATATTGCAACAGGAGCTTGGATTGGTCAAAACTAGAATAAATGTTCCTGTACACATATGTACAGAAATAAATACCTGTTGAGATACAAGCCATTTTACCCATGTTGAGTGTGAGTTGCATTTGGTGGAGCACTCATATAGTTGAGGCATCATCACAATTGCTTTAGTCTCAATATATCGGCAGGAACTGTGGGTGACAGACTCGTTGAACCATGCATTTAATTGAACACATTAACAGGTACTGTGTATCATCAATTCCTGCATGATGAGTTACCTGTGCTTTTGGAGGATATTTTCTCATAGAAAGACAATGCATGTGGTTTATGCATGATGGGGCACCACTCCATTTTGTAAGTATCGTGCAACAATACTTAAACCAAACATTTAATGGACGATGGATTCGTTGAGTGGGTCCAGTAACATATCCTTCCTGTTCGCCAGAGCTCAATCCACTGGATTTCTGGCTATAGGGACATTTAAAGACATTTATGTATGCCAAACCCAGTGACAATGTGCATACCTTACCTATCCAAATTGGAGAGCAGCCAAATGTGTTCGAAATAGTTCAGAATTCTTGGAAAAGAAGAGTTGAGCCATGTGTAGGAATGCATAGTAACCACATTGGTGCTGTTTTTATTGAAGAGAAGCTTCAAGTTTGAGCGATGTGGCTCTTATTTCCCTCAGGGCATGGTAACGGATGGAATGAAAAATCACACGATGTTTCTTCACCACAATGTATTAGTTTATTAACACTTTTTCTCTATTTTACATTTAAATAAATCCTCTTAGCACCATTTTAGATTATTTAAGTCTTTCCACTTTTTCAAAAAGTGGAACAAAAGCTTGATGAAAGTCTGGTAAATGTTCTACAATGTTCACACGCTACCAAAATACGTCTTATTACCTTGAATATTTAGGTGCTAGTAAAAAAGTCCAGCGTCACCTCACGTGATACTACCTTTCTCGCATACATCCGCGTATGCGTTCATCAAATAGTTCCCTCTTGTTAGGGAAGTGATCCCTAACCATTCTCCCTTCGCTTCCAATATTGAACACATATAATTCTTTTATTTATTTAATATATATTAAAATTAAATATGGAAATATTTATGATGTCTTTAAACAAACTTAATTGTTTGTAACAATGAACATTAGTAACACGTTTTCGTCATTTAACCAACTCATACCAACATCAAAAACAAATTACACTCTTAACAAATATTCACATAAACGATTTTCTTTTGGGGTATTCTAATATTCTGTCTCATATGCCCCTTGTTTTGTTTTTCAAGTTGTCACCTATATTTACAATCTTGAAACACAATACAACACTTCTCCCTATTCCTCTGATACAATCACTTTGTACAATACTTTTTTTCTTTACAGTCTTCTTTGCTGTATGTTTTTGTCTTTTGTTTTGGTATGACACAGCATGTCTTTATAAATTTCACATATTGTTACTATACAATACATATTCAGTTATTATACAACACATGTTCAGTTATTATACAACACATATTCAGTTATTATACAACACATATTCAGTTATTATACAACACATATTCAGTTATTATACATCTGACATTGACACAAACATTACTTTTTAAGTGTATCATGGTTTATTGTGTGCCTTTTGACTTATGTTCCTTGTTATGAGGAGAGAAAAACAGGATACAAATCTTGAGCTAATGATTATGATCACATTTATGGCAATTTTATTCATTTCTTTGTCCTCTGTCTTGCAAGCTTATTATGTATAGGCAGGCCATTGAGTAAATTCTTAAACTCTGATGTTACGAATAGTACCATTATGTAATTGGGTCCTTATTCACTATTGTTTAGTTCGACATTTCTTCAAGCTTAGCATTGGTTATGTCCATCTTAACTCATGGGCATTGCTTTTCTGACTATGGTTTTTCTTACTTCACTAATTGTCACCTCTTTATCTCTTATCTCTATAAGAGAAAACTTCTATATTTATAATTATTCTACAACTATATTACTTTTCTTCTTAATTCACCCTTGACGCCCTTGTGTCAAAAATATTTTATCTTTGTCATCACAATTGATTCCTTTTTATTTTTTGTCCCTGACATCCTTATGTCAAAAGCACATTGTTTTCCGTCGCTATAATTCACTTCTTTAATGATAATCAGTGTCCTCATCTGTCTTTGTTGACAATGCTCTTGGTGGTCAATATAGCCAATGACTATGTTGATTTTCTTTCTTGTTGTATTTTCCAATCTGTACATCATCTTCTATAAGAAACCCATTAAAAATTACTATTTTTCATTATCTCTACTATTCCTGCCTTACATGTTTGTTGGCAAAGACTATTTGGTCCTTTCTTTGTATGGTTTTAATTTATTTTTATGGTATCTTCCTACCAACTTGCCATTTGTATTCTGTAGCTCATACGTATGGTCACCCAGCTGTTTTGTTATGACCAGCGGTCCACATGTACAGTAGTTCCATCTTTCCAGATCTTTTCTCAGATGCCTTGGATGCTTTGTGCCTTCTTAGGAGCACCTTATCTCCAATTTGTGGGGACCATTTCCTGATAAATCTTTTTACCTTGTTTCTCCCTTTTTCTGCCTTTTGCTGTAACCTTCTGAATGCCAATTGACATTTTTCCTTCTCTGTCAATTCCCTTTGAGCAGCCATCGTAGTGTCAATGTCAATGTCAATTGTCAATCTCTTGGGTTTTGTGTTGGTCATGAATTCGATTGGGCGGCGCCGTGGCCGAGCGGTTAGCGCGCTCACCTACCACCTAGGTGGCCCGGGTTCGATCCCAGGGACCCGCATGTGGTATTCGTGGTGGACGAAGCGGTGTCAGGGCGGGTTTTCTCCGGGTGCTCCGGTTTCCCCCGCCATCTCATTCCACCGGTGCTCCATCTTCATATATCATCAGTGTCACCGCCTGCGGTGCCGTAGTAGTAAAAGCGGGCGTTAAACACTACAACAACAACATCAATTCGATTGGGACGAACTTAGTTGTGGTAATTTCCCTGTGTGTTGGTGGTTGTTATTTCTGTATTCTGTGCAACATCTGCCCTATTTGGCATATTTTCATCCTATTTCTGTTGTCTTATGTTGCCGGTGTTCCATTGGTCTCTGCCCCTTTGGTGTGGACCCCTGTTGCATGGCAGTCTTCGGTCGTTCAAATATTCCCTACAGAATCGTATGTGATTCACTTGATGGGTACGGTCTCCTGGTCTCCCCCGATCATATCTATGTGTTCGGTATCTCGATTCACCACTCGGTATTGTGTCGTGGTAGCGCTGTCTCGTCTTCTCCATTCCTGTGATAGTGTGGTTGTGGGAAATGGTGTGCCCCTCTCCCCCTGTCATGGGTGCTCCTAGTATTTCTATCTTCTCTCTCATTCTGGTTGTTTGTAGCCGTGCTCCTATTTAAGAGAGGTGAATTTGGATGACCGTTTCTATGTCTATGTTTATTAGGCAGACCATTTTGTGTTTTGAAGGCTGTTAGTAATTCTATCATGTCTGCAAAATCTACTGGTCTCGCAACAATTAACCCTGTTCTCACTGTGTCTGGGAAATGTCTTGTTATGCTGGTAATTAACTCTGCTTCCGACAGGTTAGGGTCTAATAGCTTCCCTTTGTTGGCTACTTTCATAAAATAATCGACTAGCGATAACCCTTTGGTTGGATCATATCTACCTGTCGCTAGCTCTACCCTGGTTTGGTTTTGCTTAGCTGGGCCCCAATACCTTGATAGGAATAGATTTCTGAATGAGCTATATGATTCATGACCAGCTAGTGTTAACCTAAGCCATTCTAATGCCTTGTTTTTTAAGCTCTTCTTAACTATCATCATCCTAAGCTCATTTGGTGTCCTTTTCACTTTAAAATACTCTTCCATCTCTTTAACAAAGAGTTTTGGATCGTCTCCCTTCTCCTCGTCAAATGTAGGTGGTGTGATTTCATGTAGTATGCTGTTGGTGTAGCATGTGTTATGTGTTGTGTCATTGTTTAATTGTGAACCTCTTTCTCTGTATGGTGAGTCAACATTTTGTACATCATTCAAATAACTCTCATCTTGTACATCTAAATCATCATTTTGCCTTTGTAGTACATTCACAACATCATTTACATTAGCCAAACTTTCTTTCCCTTTTCTCATTTCTTCACAAACTGATTTTAAATCATTCTTTATTTCTAA